>JAAAKQ030121500.1:0-13771 GCA_010016005.3 Zanna intricata | reverse complement strand
GCATTTACTGCTGATATGTCCGTGAACGATTCTGGTATGTCCAAACCGCAATCGACAGAGGACCGCTTCCCTCGACGAATTTTTCTGCATTAGGAGTCCCACAACAACACAGTATCTTTAATGTGTCGGAGTTTATTATCCACTGTAGTAGCCCAGTCACCTGCCGCTTTGCTCAAAGAGCTTGTTTTATACAATTAATGAAATCGCATGTAGTAACACGAGTGGTGAAGGACGGTTGACTAAATTCGTCTTTAGCAGCGGAATTTACACGTTTATTGTCCGGAATTCCCACGTGGCTACGAATCCAGAAGAAACTCACGTGTGTGTTGCGATGGTTCAACTCGGCGATTGCATTATAGACTTCGGTGACAATAGGATATCTAGAGTACAAATCTTTAAAGCTTGGGGTGCACTATTCGAGTCGCTACAAATAAGGATATGACGGTAGTTAATGATATTCAAAGCCTTATTGATAGCGAACAGTTTAGCAGTAAAGACAATTGTAATACTAGGTAGACCAAATATAGAAGTTCTGTCATTAACTACAAATGCGCATACTACGGTATTATTCTGTTCCAATCATCTGCGTTTACTACTCCGTCTGGTTTTGTCTCAAGAGAGATAACGGTAAAATATTTGAAAGACATAAAAGTATTTTGATGAAATTAAAGATATCTATAAAAATTTCACAGAAAGTAGTTATTTTCTTCAAAAAAAAAGAGTTTTTAACTGTAAATGTTAAACACCCTTACTTTCTAATGTATACCGGTCATGAATATGAATTATCATATTTATGATCTTCTTCAACAATTTTTTTTAAACTGTATTTCAGACAAAGAATATAGGGAAAAAAAGGAAAATAACGAATAAAAATGAAAAACTTGCAACCGCTTGAATTCCTAACTAGTTTAGCGAAACAAAGTAACTAAAACAATATGGTAATATATTCCCATATAATAACTATTGAAATATTGAATATTATGAAGAATAGTAATTTAGTAGAATAATTCATCAGCATTATAAGCTATAATAATTTGTTAATATTTACATCATTTGCCACTCTATGTCTCGCGTCACCACCAGCTGGTACATATTTTGTTCTCCCTTTTCCATAGTTACCTGTACATATTTTATTTGTTTCATACAAATGTAGAAAGTATCAGAGGAATTTAATGAACTATTTTCAGTATTTTAAATAACAATAATATTGATGCATTTCAAGAAAATACACTCACCTTCATTGGTTTTTATGAATCATTGGTATTCGACGAGTTTATTGGTTTTTTAATTTCAATTTTGGTTTCAATTTTTAATCTTGATTCTCAGAAACCAATTTCATTGGTTTTTCGATGAATCATTATTTTCATTTACCCTTGAAACTTGGATTTTAAATATAAAGAGTATTCAGTGGTATTGATGAATTACCCGCTGAAAATTTTAAAATAACTAGTAAATGCTATTTATTATTATCATCCTTTTTACAAATTTAATAATTAATCTTTGCACAACACAGTACATCACAATTAACTCAAGATTTCAATTGTTACGCCCTACCTTATGAAAATTTCTACATTTAATTGATAAACTCATAAATCAATTTTGTATTTTGTCTATTTTTTTTTAAACAGTTTGATAAAATGTTAAAAAATAGATTTTTAACATTTCATGAAAAGCAAAATGTATTGAAAAATTTTCAATATGGTTTTAGAAAAGAATTTGACAACGATCATATTCATTTACTGGTTTGTTTAGATAAAATTGTAAATAGCATAGATGACGTGAAAGGATTCCTTTTTTCATTTTTTGTGGGATCTCATAAAATATTCTTCCCATTTTTTATTAATGAAAGAAATATTTCAGAAGTTCTATTGTCTTAATCTATGTCTTAATATACTTCTATGTCTTAATCAATTATCAATTTTAACTTCTCGTAAGAATTCATATATAAAATATTGATCTTCATTTCAAGATATAGAATATGGAGTGCCACAGATAAATGTCCATTGCCTCTCGCATTTTTGCACTCTCATTTAGATAGCGCTCTAGCTCTAGAAAGAAAATTATTGTAATCGATATAATTTGGGCATATACGGTTTTCACCGGATCTTGGCGTTTTGACACCTAATGAACCTAAAAAACCGGATGGAAATTTTCTGGATAATAATGTTCGTATGTACGCATTATCGAAGTTGACCTCTAAATGAATTTATATATTCAGAACTACTGGACTGATTTTGATAAACAGATTAAATCTATATATGAGTCATTCAATCTTTGACAAAACGGATCAAGGGAGAGAAGCTGTAGAGAATGATCACCCTCAATAACTAGAGATTTCGGCTAATTAAGATCATACTTTTCTTCGGTAAAAAAAAGGTTTTGCAATATCGCCCCCATCTCCCCCCCCAAAAAAAATTAACAGACTACTGTTGTAGTAGACTGTATAATGGATTATATTTAAAAAATAACTTGGTCAGGCTGGGTCTTGAACTCGATCGCCCGGTTGACTCGCTACCAGTTGCGTTATGCCCGCGGCTTCATCGGCCTCCCAACCCGTACAAACAAACTTAGTTTTATATAAATTGTGAAATTACATTAGTTTAGTTAGTCTCGCCCGTCGCCGCTTGTAGCACCACTCCCGCACGGATTAAATAGGATACGCGCGCGCGCTTTAGTTAGAATAATTGAATTAAATGAACGAAAAAATATATATCTAAATAAAATGATAATATTTTAAATTATGTTATATGTGTGTGTTATAAGCTGTGTATTAGCAATATCCCGCAGCTGCAAGGCTTTCCCGGAACGCGGCATTAGCCACGTGACGGAAAAGTCCTCCTACAACTATGTTGTCAACTTTTCATTGTTTATTTAATAATGATATGCCTCAAAATTTTAAACTATTCATTATCCTATTTTAAGATAATACAACCGTACTTCATACGAATATTTTTATTTTAAAAAACTTTAAATTTCACAATACAAATTCAAAAATTTATTCACCGGATGAATTTCAACCATCTACCTTTAAAGTATGATTAAACTGTTGCACAGTGCTTCTCAAATTGATATAAAATTATTGATCACGCTAATAGAATTATAGTAATGATAAAAATAATAATTATTTTTTTCTAATAAACGAAATTTCTGAATGTTTTTGAGCTGATAATCTTCTTGGGATTATCAAATTAATTTCACTTGCAAAAAATCAAAACAGTACTGTTTTTGTTTTGATGTCTCCCAATAAAATGTTTTTGATTATTACTAAATTTTTATTATGCTTATTTATATTCCCGTTTGAAGAACATTATTTATTAGGGTTCCCTCCAAAACTCAAAACAAGTTTTCAAGATCCAAAAATGAGCTGTTACACCATTCTTCCCATTTTTATTGATGAAAGAAATATTTCAGAAGTTCTATTTACACAAGACTTCTATGTCTTAATCAATTATCAACAATAAACAGGTAAATGAAAACTCATAAATATGAATCATCTAGACCGATTCTTAGAAAATTAAAAATGTTAACTTATCTATGTGTTTGAGCTTACGAATATACAATTTTTTTTATTAAAACTTTAATTCTTCCTGATGCAGTCCCTTTTTTGAAACAGTAAAGGTGTCAGTTACAGAGCTGAGCTCTGAAATTCGATGCGCAATTGGGTTTCTCTCGGAAAACTAACAAAAGGGAAATCACCTCACTCCACACTGAAGTAAATATTCTGTACTTAAAAATAAAAAAAAATAAATAAAAACCGAATCGGTATGGTTAATCTTCCAATAACGTTATTCTTATCTAAAAATAAACAAAAAAAGAATGTAAGATTATTTTAAATAAATTTGGGTGAAATCAAGCGAACAATTTGTTTAGTTAATTTTTAATTAATTGTTATACGTATACCGTCAATAAATATTTTTAATGTCCTTAAAATTTAATTATTATATTTTTATTTTTTTTATTTTACCTTGTCTGGTTTTTCAAGCAATCTATATTTAATCTGTTTTAACATGATTAAAAAAACATTTAAAAGTCATTGAAAAATTTACAAAATTAACAAAGTAAAATCGTTCACGGTTAAAAAAAAAAAAATTTATCACAATAAGATAATACAGTACTGCTTGGCATTGGAATCAGAGGGAAAATTAAGAATACTTTTGAATACTAAATTGTCTGTACTGTTTACTACATAATCAATAAAACTTTGTAAATACAAAGTTTGGTCAAATAATACTCAAATTAATTACAACATGATTTAATCTTAAGCAATGAACAAAATAAGAAAAGAGAACTCAAAGGCTTTCAAATAGATTACGCATAAGCACAGTTTATTTTCATGAGACAATCAAGTATCAATTTATTTTTAAGGAGGAAGTAGATACATATATATATATATGTTCTACATATACATGTGTAGAATGAATTTTTTAAAACATAACGACTATTTAGAAACAAGTGGATGAATAATCTTCAAAACCGTAAAATAAGTTAATTTATTATCAAGCAACATTTTTTACGTATTATAAGCCAGCAATCCAGCTTTCCGATTAATGAATTAAATTGGACGTGTAGTAAATACATTTCATTGAATTTCTGTACGAATCCATATATTTACATGCAAAATCTTAACTATACTTAATAAAATTTTTGAACGCTAAAAATTATAACTTGGCACAGTAAAATTTTCCCTTACACTCAGTGTGTACGGGAAGTGTGAGCTTCTGCTTGATACCCACTAATATTGGAATTTCAGATAATGAACGCACTGATCGAGCAGCAAAAAGAGGCTTGTTTGCAGCCTCCTTTCACTAATCATATTGTTTTAGACGACCTTATCCGTTTTTTGAAGAGAGTGTTTCGTGATGAGCGTGTTTCCACTGTGTCACTGTGGAGCTCTTCCTGAAGGAATAACCATTAGGAGGAGGTTATTTTTTGCCGTTTGCGAATAGGACACACTAAAATCATTCATGGGTGCCTCAAGAATCGGGCCGTTGCACCCGATTGTGTTCGCTGCGACTGCCAATAACGGTGCACTATATTCTTGTGGACTATGTCTATTATGCGGTATTGCGTAGGAAATTTGAATTCTGACATATTTTAAGGAAAAGTATGACAATGTTATCAAATGCCTTACTACTTCTTAAATATTTGTATTCAAAATCTGATTATTATTATAATGTGTTTCTGTATTAATGCCATTTAGCGTATGCTAGATTTTTAATACTGTATTTCATTGTGGTTTTATTTTGTTTTCAGAGTACGGCTAAGGCAATTTACACCTACTATGTAGTATATGAGGAACATTTTTCTTTATGATATTACTTGTTTTAAAAGTTTGATATTGTCAGCTTTAATTGTTTACTACAGCTATGTTTTGTCCGGACGCAAATAACGACAATTTACGGTGCGCCTAGGAAAAAACTCAGTTAATTACATTTATAATAAAATAAAATTAATTGAATTTCTATAATTCACTTATACAAACCAATTGGTAGCCTCCAAGAAAAATTTATGAAATAGGTCACGTTGTAAATTTTTAAAATGATACCATAATTTTTTTAAAACTGATAAGATAATATATTAAACTAACACGATAGTTATTTAAGGAATTTTCAGGAAAATCTTACTTCTAAAATCATCCTTGAATTCAATGAAAGGATTGTCAAAAGAAAATCGTTCGTATCAGCCAAGCAGTTGCTGATTTTATAAATAAACATTGGTACAAATATATTAACATTCTATATGATTAACATTCTCCCTAAGAAAGGAGATTGAGATTAACAAATTTAATTAAAAATAAACTTCAATTTTAACTCATTTTTATCGTTTTAATAATTATAAAATCATTCGTTAAAAAATCTTCATTACGATAATTAGGTGATAAATGTGAACACTTCAAATCATAGAACTTAATAGTGTCTTTTCACCATGTGCTGAAGTTAGTACAAAAATATTGTGTGAATTTCTTACTGATATATCCACATACCAGTAAAAAATGTGCGATATTCCACATAAGTAACATAAATAAAGATGGATTTTCTTTAATCCAAATTAATCATAGCTTCAAATAAATTTAAAAAAATTTAATTATCTATGAATTTGAAAGATAGTAAAGAAACTCCGGGACCGTCGTTAGGTATTTCTTCAAAGGATGAGATGAATGATTCGTAGCGTATGTGAAAATGCCATGCCTGATCAGAATTCGAATCCTGGACCTCCGGATAAAAGGCAGAGACGCTACCACTCGCGTCACGTAGGCCGGCATTTTCTACAGGTTAAAATCAAAAATTTTTACGTAGGAAATTATGAAATCAGTAATTGAATCTAAATGTAGTTCATCGTATCCTAAAATAGCAAAATATTATTATTTTTTTTTTTTTTAACTAAAATTATAAATAAATTCTTATTAAATAAATGATCAAAATTATAAGAAAAAACAAAAACATAATTTACCTCCTACAATTCAAGAAGAAATTAGTACTGAAATGTTTTTAATGCAGAGCTTAGAATACTGTTTCTTATGGTATTTATTTTCATAAAACTTTTTTTTTTTTTAATTTTCAGTTTCTTAAATGTATGTCTATTTGTCTAGGAATTTACATGATCAGAAAAATCCGAGTTAACGAACTTTTAGGATAAAAATTCTGATCCGGATTTCACTTTAATCCTTATTGAACGAGTTTAAAGGAATCTTAAACTCTCCTTTTAGTTGTAATTTAAAGTATTTAAAGTATATTTCTTTTTTATAAATAAATATATATATTTTAATTAAAATAAAGTTGATTGAACTTTCTGAAAATAAATACAGGTAAATTAAAAATTTAAAAAAAAGTTTAAGCAATTTAAATTTGCAAAAACTAAAACCCTGATTAATTCTTTAATATTAAATTAATTTTTTTTAATAATGGTACTTTTTTTTATATAAATACACTTATGTAGGCCCAGTTATGTAGGACTATTTAAGAAAAAAAATCAATAAAAAAAATTTGAGATAAATTTTCTGATATCTTATTTATTTTCAAATAAGGTTATTTTATTTTCTAGCCATATAGTTGATAGATCCCTTGTTTATCTGACCACATTGAAAATTAATGTTTATTCTATTGCATAACAAATGTAAAATTTGTTGATGTATTACGTTTATTGTTTCCTTCTAAGAAATTTTACTCGACTAGTTTGATTTGCATTGACCTCAATTTTTCTGAGGCCGTTGTTACACAAAATCAAACGTAAAGACGTATAAAGAAAAATAATTACATACACTTAGCAAGTGCATACCGTACTGAATATCAACATATTTGTGATTTTATCAGATTATTGTACGGTTTTATTATTTACCGTTAACATATGTATTACATAATTTAAAAAATTTAACATTATCTTGTCGCACATTTCTATTTTAATTTTTTAATAATATAGTCTTAAATAAAACATCATTTTATTTCTGGGCGTAACATACACCAAGGATTTAAATTATGTAATCTAAATTTTAAGTAAGAACCTTTAAAATTTTATCCAAATTTTAAGCATAATCGATGAAAAAAGCATTAAAAATAAACATTAAAATATATTTAATCTAATTCTAAATATAATATGGTATAAAGTTTTGTAATTATATCAAGACTACAAATTTGCTGAAGAAGAAAAATTTAAGTATTTTGTTTATTACTTTATTTTTATTTGAAATTATTAATTATTATTATTCATATTTTTATTTAACATAAATAAAAATTTTTATTGTTTCCATGGTAACATCCGTACCAAACATCAAAAATAATATAGAAATTCTGAGCAATTACTTGATCAACTTCAATTCTATTCATACTTTAATATACCATAGTAGATATGCTTAGATTCAAGAAAGCTCAAGATATAAATCTCAGAAAGCAGACATTTGAAAAGCAAATGATCTGTTCAAGGACTAAATCCACGCTAATTATCATTACGCTATTAAATTAACTCTTAGATTTGCGAGTTGCTGAGGCTTGTTTAGATGCTAATCCTTTCTATAGAGAGAGGTTAGGGTTATGATAAGACTGGTGGAGAGGTTAGAGATAAATTACTAAGGTGTGGCAGTAATTAACACCATCTTGTAGGACACTTGGCCGAATTTATATTGATATGGAAATGTAGCTACTACAAAGAGAGACACAAGGTACGTTCCATATTACTATCATGTGTACGAAGGAAGAACAACCATCATATGAAAAGCGCGGTCAATCATTTTCAACGGCAGACTCTAAGAGTAAAATTCTGACGACTATTTAGTTTACGGTTAATTCCTTTCTCCACAGAACTGTAATCGTTACTATCTTTAACTTTAACCCCCACTACCTCCATACAACTTTAACTTTTAAAGAAGAAAAAACTGATTAACAACTGTACAGGTCACCCTAACTCATAAAACTGATTGCTAAATAACTAGAGTGCGGATAACACAGCGTATTACTTTAAACTTTAATAGGTTACCCGCTGTCCATTCCAGCTTTTTGTTGTGTTTTCCTGATCCTAAGATATCTACTATCGTATATTAAAATATGAGAAAAACTGAAGTTAATCAAGTAGTTGCTCAGAATTACTATAATGTTACATCATTTTCAGTATATTTCAAAAAGATTGAAAAAAAAATTATTTGCATAATTAACGTTTAACCGTTAGATGTTACTGAATTTTTTAATAGATTTTGTTAATGAACAAAAATGTCACCTCGAAATTTAAATGAGTTCATTTGTAACTAATCTTCTTAGCGACAGAAATGCTCGTACACTATACACGCACAAAAATACATATCTGTATTTTTAATAAAAAACTATAAAGACAACTGGCATTATTTACTACTTAAGTTAGGAACCTATTAATATGTATATCTTTTTTATCGGTTAACTACATATAGAAGAATATTTAAATCATTATTCTACTTATTAAACTAAAACTATAAAGACAACTGGCATTATTACTACTAAAGTTAGGAACCTATTAATATATATATTTTTTTTATCGGTTAACTATATATTGAAGAATATTTAAATCATTATTCTATTTATTAAACGCTTATTTAATATAGAGGGTAAATGAAACCACTTTACAGAAATATATACCATTTCTTAACAGAATAATTTATAGAATAATCAGTCATTTCTCCATCATCAGGGAATAATTAAATATTCATATATAAAATTTTTACGACTGTTATATTAATTGTTATTCATAATAGTCGTACACATCTTATAGACACGACGTTAAATTTTTATTAACGTATAATAACATAAAATATTCCCTGATGATGAAGAAGTGATTCCGAAAGCGCTAGGATATTTATATTAAAAATTGTTGATAAGGGTAAATATTATGTTATACAAAAAAAAAAATTATATAGGTATACAAACAATTTGTGCGGGCGCGGGCGCGCGCACATATTGTGTTTTTCATAAAACATACATACATCATAAAATAGCTGTAAAGTGTAATTATAAGAGTAACAATTTTATTATCATTAAGTAATGTAAAATACCGTTAGTGGAGTTTTTTATTTAACTCCACAAACGGTTATATTAAACAAAAAAGAAATTCTGGGTACAATAATAAATCTTCTAGCTATCATTCTTTTACTATCCTCTATCTCTAATCAACGTAATTTCGATAATTGGATAAAATATACGTCGTGAAATATTATTTTATTGCATAAAAGAATATACATATATATATGATATTAAATGTATAATAATGAGTATTACCAAAAAATTCAGAACTTTTTAAAATAAAAAATCAATCTTAAGAATGGGAAGGGTTTAATGAAATATTTTTTTTTGTTTTTTAAATGTTTGATTTTATTAAGTAAATTAATTTTTCATAAGCAAAATTAAAAAAAATAAAATTAAGCGTTTAAAATTAAAATGAGTTCCTTAAAAAATTTTATGAAAGAATATGTGCCATAATTTCTAATACAAAAATTGTCAAAAAGCTTCGTTCCTGATAGAAAGATAAAACCTTATAGTTAGCTGTGGTTTCAAAATTGTTTTTATGCAAAAGTACAATAGGAATCAATGTAATTGAACACAGAGCTCATGCAAAGTACCTATCTAAATTTAATCTATGCAGTATGTATACATATATAATAATAAGTCATTCCCTAAAATTACAAGTCATAAAATACAAATTTATTCTAGGAGTCCCAAAATTTCATCATAAATTTTTTTTTTTTTTTATCTCTAGAATCAATTAAATCAGAGAATGAGATGAATGATATTTGTAGCGTGTTTGAAGATGCTATGCCTGATCCGGATTGGAACCCGAAAACTCCGGATGAAAGCCCAAGATGCTGCCATTCGCGCCACGGAGGCCGACTGCTATCATAAAACCTATAAATATTAATGTCTACTTACTTTCATTATATTTTTATTTTGCTCAAATAAATTAAAGAAATAAACATATTAAAGAAATATAAAGGAATATTTACATTCATACCTAATTTTTTTTTTTTTATGAAACCAATTCATTGAATATTTCCTCAAATATTTTTTATGTTATGCATAAATTTACAAATTTTTATAAGTTGTTGATAAGTGCAAAATTTGAAATTTTTATACAACAGAATTAATATATATATTGCTGTCTCCTGCAAGAAAATATAGATTTTAAAATTTCATAAAAACCTATTATAATAATTCTTAATATCATCCTGAACCCCATTCAGTAGAGCAGTTCTGTTTGAATGATTAAATTACTTAAAAGTTGAATGATTAAATTCGAAGGGCATAATGGAGGAACGAAATCACTACGCGTACAGCCTCTTGGTGTTAAACCATAATATTATTATTCAGTATTATTAATAAGAAATGTTCATCCGAACAAAAACGTTTATTAATTCATACATGTAAATCATTCCTGCATCCCTCATAATAAACGATTAAATAATTTATCAAATATTGATGAATAACTTATTCATTAATTAATACAAACTGAGAGTTGTATACAACGAACGGATACGGAACGGCTTAGTAACGGAATGTTTCGTCCCAGTTGCAACAGGTCCGTGAACGCAGTAAACTGTGCGCAATCACAAGACTACTGGCTCTATTACGGCAGTTACAGTAAACAGTAGCTTAACTCAACAATAAAACAAGCTGATATTTAGACAAATGACATATTGGCTACATATGAATCAAATCTCTTAGATCAACATTTTAAATTAAATATTTTTTTTTTTTTTTTTTTTTTTACCTAAGAGGAGTAAAAAGCTCTACCAGCCGAAATCTGCCCGTGCAGATAACAGTGTGGGGCTCTCACCCACTAAATACCTCACCCTTCATCCCAGGGGTGGCCGGGATCGCCTTTCGGCATAACATCGGCCACCCTGGGGACGTGGCAGCAGATTCTCCAACCCTACTGCCCCTCCCGCTAGCGCTCCCGCAGCGGAGCCCCCTGTCGGGGTCCTCTTGGGATCATTGGAGCGTGCCGACTTCTCGCTTGTAAAAAGCCGACATGTTCCTCCACCAAGAGGCTGACCTACCTATCCTACTTCTACCTTAAAGGGGCGGCACGCGCATTTAAGATGCGCAAGTGCCCCTCACCCAACCGCTCGCGACCTCTCAAACCTAAGAGAGGCCCGAATGCTTCATCGGAAATACTTAAATTAAATATTATACACTATCAAACGCACGCAGTAAACAACATTTCCATTTATTTAATTGAAAATTATACACATCTTACAAAAATTGTATGATATTACATAAGTTGTACGGGTAGACACTATCTACGAAAAACTTTAGTACATTTTCGGAATTTCACAGCCAAAATTTTACATAAAACTTAATGCATATAATTTTTTTAATATACGTAACGTTAATTAAACGAGTTTAGCAAGCGTAGGTTATGTTTGGATTATGTTAACTTGTACGTATATCAACAAAACAACCAAACATAAACTACGCTCGCCTTGCACGCTAATTTCGTCAAATAATATAATTATTATATTAATAATAATAATATAATTAACAAAATAATAATAATATTATAAAATTAAAATAAATTAGTAATAATTTAATTAATCATGAAATAGTATTATAATGATATATTTATTATTATTAAGAAAAATGTTATTTAAACTAAATACAATAATGTTAATTATTGTTAGTTTTCATTGATTCAAAAAAATTATTATTATTATTATTTATTTTTTTTGCTTGAAATTCCGAAAAATATTAAAACTTTTGATGTTTTATAAAGCCAAATTTTTCTTAATTCCTTCTTTTTAGTTGTCGATCACGAACTTTTTGATTCTTATACTGGAACTAATTTTCATTTTGGTGGCTTTTGGTATTATTCTACCTATCTATATTAGAGATTATTTCTGATTTTTTAATAATATTAACAGCTACTGAACTGATACTAATAATTCCTTACATCTTCTTCACTGTCAGGGGTATTATTATTTAACTGGGGATTAACTAGTTATCAGTGGTATTATTAGTTAACATCCTTATATAGTCGTAAATTGCATTTCTCTTTGAATTAGTTCACGGTATAATGATTAACTATATAAAAATAACTACAACTAGATAAAAAGTAAAATTGATTATTAAAATATAATTTATTACGAATTCACACAAATGTTGAAACCGATATTAATAGATCAGACTTAAACCATACCTTGTCTAATATTTCTTAAAATTATAAACTTTTGCGACACCCTTTTGATGATCCCATTTAATCGTGTAAAATTAAAAATATTTTAACAATCAAATTTCTCTGCTTAAAAATTAATCTATCTTCAGAAAAAATAAAAGTGTTACATAATAAATAGAAAATTTTGGTCTTCTTACTTCCACCGGTCTCTACCCTCAGTACTCCCAAATAAGAAATAGTGATTGTTGCAATATTTGAATTTTTTTTTTCAAAATATGTTCTGCTTTCACAACATAAATGAATTTTTATACATACTTGCCGTTTAAAAAAGAAACACGAGACATAAAAGATAACAATAAACAAATGTCCATGAGACTTAAGATCTTTTATTCTCCCCGTTGAAATTCTACTCGCCAGCTCCGTAATTAAAAAAGTTGAAATATTAAAAGGATTATTTTTTTTTAAATGTCTTTAACCTCTGAAAAATTAAAAAGCACATGTGGCTGGAGATAATCGCTTTAATTCTTCCAATTCGTTTATCTCTATTTAATTAATAATAAAATTTTGGGATATATATATCATTTGTTCTTCAAAGTTCTGTTAGGGAAAAAGAAAATTTTTAAACATTGAAAGTTTAAACAGTACTGCTCATTCAGAGAATTTTAAGTAATTTAAGTCCTTGGTAACCCTTTAGGTTAGGTTAGTAGGGTGGGACGGGTAGCCTCTTGGAGGAGGAACGAGTTGGTTTCCCACAAGCGGGAAGTCGCCTCGCTCTAACGATCCCAAGAGGACACCGAGGGGGCTCCACTACAGGAGCCAAGCAGGAAGGGCAATTGATAGTTTAATCTGCTCCCAAGACCTCAAGGGCTGGCCGATTACATGCCGAGAGGTGAATCTAGCCGCCCCTGGAAAGACGGTGAGGGATAAATAAAATAAATAATAATACCCGTTAAAATAAAAAACAAATTATTTTTTATTTAGCACTGGTAAATCAAGCCATTAAAAATTTAATTTCAATCACTTTATTCTATCAAATTATGTCAATAAAATAAAATATTTTAATGTTCCAACCATTTTTTTTGTCTTCAGTCATTTGACTGGTTTGATGCAGCTCTCCAAGATTCCCTATCCAGTGCCAGCCGTTTCATTT
>JAAAKQ030121478.1:0-13771 GCA_010016005.3 Zanna intricata | reverse complement strand
TCTTAAGGTGTACTGTTTCAGGTCGATGTCTGACTGTTTATTAAAAAATAAATTTCGTATTCAAGGAAGAATTTCGATTCTTGTTTTTAATTCCGCGGTAGACGGTTACAGTACTAAACATTAATTGAATCAGTTAAAAGTTTCTGAATCATAGATAAAAATTTGTAACGAAAACATAATTTTTCTAAAAAATACACTTTCTAATACAAGAAAACAATTCTTTTTTTTTACTTAAAAAATATAATTTAGTAATTCTTCAATCAGTAAATGTATTGATATAATTAAATTACGTGGTATTTTTTCATAACAGAATTTTTGAACATAATGCTTGGTGTATAAATTCTAATTAATTATAAAAAAAAACTTTCCTTATTTGTATAGAATTATTATATCTCCCAAAAGCAGAAATTTTCTGTAACTGTGCCTGAAAACTTTAAATAACTTAGGTAGTCGTACATTATAATAATTCGAGTACATAATTTATACGTTTATGTATGTATAGTAAAAGTATTAAACATGAAATATTTATTGAATGTATTTCAGTAAAATGGCTAAAGTCTAAAGTATAACGGGTAGTTTTTCTATGAATACCCTGTAGTCGTCAGTTCATTGATTTTTCGTCTTATGGCCGTGACTAGTGTTTGATAAATTTAATATGATGATATTCATGGTGGGAAGAATGATGATATTGACGATGATGATCTGAAAGTAGCCTACGTGTCAAGGTTGTTGATAAAGTAATAAAGGTCAACCACAAGCCGAATTCTTTATAATCCATCAATATTGAGCGGGAACTTTTAACAACCTCCCTGAAGTACTACTACTCCGTGTTAATGTATAGTGTATTTCAAATTTTGCTACGTCACATTATTTAATAATACTGATTATTATTATAGGATTATTAATTACAGTAATCATTGTTGTTTATTCTACCTTTTATACTAGAAGTATATACTGCCTATATCATCAATCTTTCTACTTATTTCTATTAATTAAGCTTTAATGAGTATTACCAAAATGTATAATTAATCATTTTTGTGATCTTTTCAGTCTTTTCACTCCTCTTTTTCAATAAGAAATATTTGTTCGGTTTACAATACTAGTTGTAATAATAGAGTAAATAATAATAATGCCTTATAAAGGATAGGTTAAAAACCCTTTCCACAGTTGAAAATTTCTTTTTTAGATTCTTCAGCTTTTTGGATTATGCTTATGTGGATTAGTGGATTATCAATTACATTAAGTTTATGTGATGATCGATGCGTCTTTTACAAATAAAGCTTTGTTTTATCCCTACGAAGATCTGAATGATGTGAGACTAGTTTTTTGATTTTTTTTTTTTTTTTTTTGTTATTTAACCCAACTGATTGATTTGTATGTACGAGTAGTAAAATATTTATGGCTTATTTCATTAAATAAATATTAAAAAAGATATGACAAAACATTTTTCCGTACAGTTTCTTATTAATTTCTTTAACAATTAATATTGCAAATTATAATGTACTTTTTCTATCTTCTTATACGCATTTATACCTAGGCCACTTTGTAAGATTAATATTCTACGTCATAGCTTGACTTCGAAAGCAATATGACAATAATTCTGGTTGTTTTGATTGTCATTGGTAAATATTCATAAAACACTATATAAATAGTATTCCTTGAAGCAAACCTTAATATCTACATTAATCTGCATCTACATCTAATCTTAATCTTAATCTACATTAAAATACGTACCAATATTTTATATTGACTGTTCAATTTTGTTTGTGAAAATTATTTTAAATAATAACAAAAATCAAGAACGAGGATGGCAGTAGTTTTGGGCACAAAATTATGAAAAAATACAGAGCGTTATTTTTCTACTTTTCATTACTTTGTAGGAAAGAATGTGTGTCTTAATAATTTGTTAAATTTGGTTAGGTTGTGTAGTTTTTATGTTTGTGGGGAAAATTTTATAAACAAAATTTCGAAGAACTTTTATTAACATGATATGATTAACAAAATAGTAATGTCTTATTTACAGATGATTATTTATGCATTAATATATGACTATTCATTATTTTTGTTAGAATTTGTGAAAATATTTTAATATCTATATTTTACAATAAGTGAGGATATATTTTAAACATGATTTGAAAAAGACTATAGTTTGATGTTAATTGGCCAGTTATTCCTTTTTAAATTGTTTTTGTATTCGTAAATAATAAACTGATAAAAATAAATTGAACCCATGTGAAGTAGTTTATTTTTTGTTTAATTTCCTGAATGCAAATCTGTTGAAGTATTACTATGTATTTATTAAAAAGTAGTGTTATTTTACAATTATTTGATTTTTTTTATTTTTTATTTTTATTATAAGCTTTGAATCTATTTTATAATTTGTGTGTTTTCTGTTAGAGATAATATTTAATCTAGTCACTTTGAATACTATAATAATCTTCTCCGTTAAATTTTTAAATAGAAATTGTGGGGATTTATATTATCGGTAAACTAATTTGCAGAATTTCTAGTACTGTAGTTTAAATTCAGCGGATAATTGTCAATAAGAGGAAAGAATTCTAAAATATAAAAAAATTTAGTACCGCGACTAATCAATTGAGTTGTAGATCAGTTGATCTTGAGTTCGATTCCCGGCAAGGGTATGGTATTTTTTTCACCTGTAATTTTTATTCATTTCATTTTTCTCATTAAATAAACTTTAAGCATGTCAAAGGTCGATATTCTAAATAAATAAATACACGTACAGTTTACTTGTAATATTATCAAAATATTTTTCTACAAAATAATTTTGTCTTCTCATCTTGTGAATTAGTTAATTGAAGAAATGAACGGACTCAAAAAATTCTAATCCAGAGATAGCACTTCTCTTTTTAATCGTATTAATCAAAATAAGATTATTCTCATTTATTTGGATTTTTTTTTAATTTGGTGTATTTTATTTAGTTTCATTCAAAGTCATAGATTTTTTACAACTAGATATTGGCTGTTGAATAAAATCTTAGCCGTTAATAATTATTCATTCATTAGAATCTATTTACAGTATAATTTGTATTTTATTTTATTTTTTAAACTATGGATTATGTGTATCTGTTATGCAACTTTAAGAGAAGTCGAATTTGAAGTATGATATAACAAACCGTAATTTGTCTTATTCATAACTAATCCATCTGCAAATTGAAAGAAATGGACGATTATTAAAAGTAAATTTTAAATTTAATTGTAAAATATTTTTTTTTTATTCGATTTTATTGCGACCTCGAAAGAGCGAATTAAAAGTACATACACATACGCGCGCGTGTGTGTGTGCCCATCCACTTGTGTAAATTTTATTTTTTACGTGACAACGTCTAATAAATCGGTGAGAGCTGGGAGGCATTCACCGAAATTCAATAACGAATCCGTTACCCGAAGCCATAACGCGGATTTCGGGCGGCTTCGTGCATGTTCGGGCCTCTGTTGATCGGAGTGCGCTCGAAGCTGGCTCGCGCATTCGAGTTCGGTTACTGTTACATGTCTTCGTTTCGGTTCGTAACATTCCCGGCTGAGGACACGAATGGACAGACATTTTAAATGTCAAACATTTTTATTCGTCTTACGAATTGGACAGACATTTTAAAGGTAATAAATCATACAGTATTCAGGTAATAAATCATACATTATATATCTTGAGGTAAAATTTTAGTGATTTCAATAAAAACATCCTTATCCTAGAAATTATTTTCTAAAGTTGTAAATATTATCAAAAATGAATAAACTCGTTAAAAAGAAATATGTACAAAGACGTTCAATTTATTTTGTTCGATAATTGCGACAGTAACCGTTTCAAACACTAAATCGGAGAAGACGTTCAAATCTCGCCACGCATCGTAGATGCACGCACCCAATTAGTTTTTTTTTTTTAATTCAGGAATATTTTCAAGATTTTTGCCTGTGTCTTATTTCTTTTAATTGTTCTGCTAATTTTTTACTAAAGACCCGTTTTATTCATTCACTAGTTTTAGCTGAATTGCTGATTTATTCCAACTATGCAATTAATATTCTATTTATAATTTTAAAACTTTTCTGTGATTACGGATAAAGTTTGCTTTCTTGTTGTACGTAAAACAGTGTGGCTATTATTAATAAATGGAAGAAAGAGTTTTGTGAGATGGAAGACAATTATTACAGGTAAATTCAAAAGTTTAATAATCTTACAGTACCAGTATTGAACTTATTCGGAATTAATAGGAATTTCATTCACTAAAACTTAAAGATAAATCTGCTTACAGTTACTTGTGCTTGTAATGATAATTGCAACCACCTAAAATATATTTCTACAATGGAAAAATATATCTTTATATGGTTTTATACAACTATAACTAATAACTAATCAAAAAATTATAGCACAAATAATAACTAATTCATTTATTTTTTCAAAATGTCTTTCTTTTATCCTTAGATATAAAATTGGATAAATATAGATAACTCAAAAGAAGATAGAGATAATAGTTTACTGAAGTAATATCAAGTCTCTAAAAATGATGTCTCTTAATATAACATTCATTATATTTCTTAACATATTCATGTAACTTGTATTTAGTGCAAAAGTTTATCTTACATTCGTAATTGATATTCCCAAATGAAATAAAATGATATATAAACTGTAACGTTAGTTAAAATAGTAAGTTACTTTGAAAAAGTTTGTTCAGATAGAAAAGCGTGGATATTCTCTTTAATGTGCAAGAGGTTTTGCGGCCTCGTTTATTAAACAGAAGACATTAAACTGCTTTTAACTTTTTGAAATTCTCTTTTTCTTGTAGATTTACCTTATGCATTTACGTGTGCGTGCTTGGATTAAAGAGGATGAAAGTTTTGCTATAGTAATGAAATGTTTTTTTATATCGTCTAAATTTTTCTTCGTTTTAAGGCGTGATAATTCGATTAAAATGAAATAAAATTTCAAGTACGAGTCAGTTATTATGTACTATGTAATTTTATAATTTTTTGAAGATATTTATTAATTTTTTTTTTTATTTGTAAAATTTTTTGAATTAATATTTTTAATTTAATTTTATTGTTTTAATTATATATTAATCTTTTCTAAAAATAAAAAGTAGGAAGGTAAAAAAATATTGCTTATTTTGATGTTTCTATTATTAGTAACTTATTTTCGTAAAAATAATTTCGAGCTAGAACATATTAATTTGTACCAATTTTTTTAACTGCAAAAATTTTATATGATTGTTTTTGTTTTGCTTTTGTATTTTAACAATGTTTTGATGAAATTCTGTTGTACTGTGATGAAATGTTCAGTTTCGTTTCTTATTGTGCGTCATTTTGTCTCTTTAATTGTTTTGTAATAAAAGGAAACTGCTTGGAATAGGATGGAAGGAAGTTAAAAGTCCTCGGGTTTTAATACTGTCAGATGTACAAGAGATGTACAAAGGGATACTAGTCAATATGCAAAGCTTTTCAGTCCTTTACAAGCTACCACTGTTTCTCATTGCCACCCGCATAGAGAGTGCTTAGTGAATCTCATTACCATTTCCATTATGACCGCATTGTCGTATAACGTCTGTTTACTATTTGAAAATTATGTTAGTAAAATGAATAGTTATGAGGTAGAATAATTAATACACGTTTTTCTTATCGATCGATTTATCTAGTATTCAATTCTCAAATGAATTCGAATAAGAATGTAGTTGTTTGACATATGTTGTGTAATTTCTGAAGTATTTTCGAAAAATATATTTTTTTAATCTCTACTCGTCTTTCGTGAAATATTGTTAGAATTTACAAAATGATTAAATGTACATATAAAATTCGGTTATAGTGTTTGTGTTTTTTGTTTTCAATTCTTTTTTTAAAATTTTTTTTCGAATATTAAGCAAATATTCGTCTGATCATATGGTGTGGGAAACTAAACCTAAACTATTCCTTGTTTTTAGAAATCAGATACTTATCAAACTGTGTTGTTCCGGTAAAAGCAATCCTACTGCGATAGATATTATCTGTTATACAGTTCATTTGTACGAGAAATTAATTACAATATTTACTAGTGTTTTGCACTAAAGGAAGCCGATTAAGGTTACTTAACAATCTTTCTTTAAAATAAATAACGTTCAGTTGCTTTAAGCTGCTTATGATTACAACAAACAACAATAAACCTTACCTTAAACTATATTATCTTATTTACATATCCTTCAAGAGTGGTTTACATTTTAACTGAAACTAATAATGTAACTTTTTTAAACTTTGATAATTCGTGAACGACTAAATATAGCTTTTAAATTGAACTTTAATTTCGACCGTGCACGATATTCTTGTGGATTGCATATGTTATTCGGCCTTTTTGCTCAAATTTAAACCACCGAGTAACATTCGCCGTATTCTGGACAATTTAAGAAATTCTAGATCAGATGTTTTTATTCCTACGAAATGTAAATATGTTTCATAAAATTTAATATTTGCCATATGACATCAATGATAATTTTTAAAGCAATTTTGTACTTATATGTATATTTTATTCCTGAGCGGAAGTTTTTTATTACTTTAATTATTATACGAGTATCATAATCTTAGAACGTTTTTTTTTCTATGAAAGAGCTCTTTACACCCCTTTCAGGCTTTACTAAATTTTATTTATGTTTATTTAAATTTTACGTTTTTTTTGTATTTTTTAAAATAAATTTACTTTATTTTTAATATTCCGCCTGTGATATTAGTTGTAAATTTTTAATAACATTTAATCTGAGTTATTAGTTGTAAGTATTAGTTTTTAATACTTTATTTTAAATCTTGTTTTAATTTTTTGTTATATGTTTGTTTCGGGCAATGATAATGATGATGCCAAAGCGTTTTGAGCCCTCAAAAAAAAAAAAAATTAATTTTCTAAGTTTCATAATTATTTCCTTTTAATTTTTAATTAGTTTCCTCTGTTATTATATTAACCTAACTGATTGTTTATATTATCATCGAATATCGAAATGTAGGAATGGTTTCACAGGTATTAATGGCATTCTGTTGCTTGTTTTATAAAATATAAGGTATTAAGAACTGATATCCCTTTGAATAAAATTTAACTTGTACCCTTGGTAGATCAAATAAATTATTACTTAACTGGCTATTGCTTGATAGGTAAGATAAGATATTTCCTTTGCTAATTACAAGATTACTTGTGATAATTGAAGATTATTAGAATTTTCATCTTCTTTCTAATAGGGTATTATCAGATGTGTGAAACAGTTATTTACATAATTAATTATAAAATGAAATATAAATAAAATTAATTATATTCTGATCCTATGGATATGATGTATATGCACCTGTCTTTCTTGATGGTACATCTTAAGCCTAATCTTTCTTCAGTGTTTCAGGAGTAGAATGATAAAAATCATATCGGTTTATATCAGCAGTTCCTGAGCTATAACCGAAAGTATATATTTAAAGTCGGACTTTGTGTTGTTATGTAATTTATAAAAATAACAGTTAATATTATTCAAGTATTATAAGGAGGTAGATTTTCTCAGTTAGGACTATAAGAACAAGTAGAAGATTGATTTAAAAAGAAACTAAATTAAATTTCACTGAATGAGTTAGCATTTCCATCACAAAAGTAAAATAAGTGTTTATTAGCAAAGATTAGGATGAATACGGTATGATATATATGCAGGTTACCTTTCATCTAAGTTGGCTTAGTATCAAGGAAAATAAAATTTTCAAAGATCAATTAGTTTTTGTTTGATATTTTTAACTGACATTTCAGTATCTAGATAGATACAAGTACAATCATAAATAAATTGTCTGGTTAAAATCTTACCTCTTTATAAAGTTGCAGAGAGTAGAAAAATAATAAATCCCTTGTTTTTGTCGGTGTTGTTCCTAGCATCTTAAGTTACGTTGAATGGGCGTTATCGTTTGGCTAATGAAAGAAAACACTTAATCTTGAACTATTTTTCTAATAAAAACGTTGGGAAAAGTTACTTCCCTTCATTAAAGTAAAATTAAAGCCGGTTCTTTTATATATAAATAATTTTATTAATACCAGAAATTTGTTGTTTATGCTTGTATAAAAAAGCAGAAACACTATTTTTTCTTTTTCTTTCTTTACTTTAAATCAGCAATTACCTTTGATTTGTATGAACAGTAATTCGAGTTTTCTATATTTAGTTTCACATTTTTTCTTTGAAATTGTCTAGACGGTGTTTAATTCTTATTAAATTGTTTTTCGAAATGATATTTCTAATACCAAAGAAATTACTCTTTTTCATAACAAATTCAATTGTAAAGTAATTATCAATTTTTGTTTAGGTTTTGTTCGCCTTTATTTTTACAGGAGAAAATCTAAATTTTGCACTTCTCTGATGTTATAAGCATAGTAATAAAATATTGTTGAAAGAAAATGAATTTGTTTTAAGATCAGTCTCTAATATTTTTAAGATCAGTCTTTAATATTTTTATCACTGGACATGTTAATGATATCGAAAACGCCTCCGTCTTGTGCTTTACAGCACAGTTAGTTTGATATTTTTATTTTAAGCGAAATCCCTCTTTTATTATATTCTGTCTTTTTTCAACCCTCTTTCAAAATTTATACATCTCTAAATTTTTAAAGGCGTACTATTGCCGATATAATTGAAAAATCTACACAGAATCAAAATAAAGACAAAAAAAAAATCAGTATTTTAACATCTAGGATTTACAAAAAATTAATTGCGATTTTCTAAAAATATTAAGTTTATGGTGTTTTAAGTAATATAGAAAAAAAGGTCGCTTTAGTTTAATATATAATATATTGTATTCTAACACATAATTTTGCAAACTATAATAGCTCAAATCAGATATTTCTTCTCGTTTGCTAAACAATAATTTAAGTTTTACATATTTAGTATTCTCTTCTTGGAAATCGACTAAATTCTAATTCTCGAAGCCTGTACATTTTAATTTATAGATAGCTTTTTTTTTAATGTATTTATTTAACACAACACACATATATACTAGATGATTATCCGGAATTGCCTAGTTATCTATTTAACCCAGTCTTCTGTGACTGGAAAATCACATCTGTTCAAGATACTTGCCAGATAGTTCTTCCGACACTGAGTTCTTTTCGTTTCCACAACCTTCTATTCGTTTCTAAACATTTCCAAAGTTCTACAGAGTTCTTTTCTTTTCAACTATGAATTTGAACTTAAATGTCATTGGGACTGTCACCAATCAGCCTATCGATCCCGAAAACTATGGATACGGTACCAATCTCGGTCGTTTCCGATTATTTTTGCATGACACCCTCTTCCCGCCTTAATCTTTAGGGATGTTCGTTAGAGATTTTTACTCCAACATTATTTTTTCCAGTGATTAAGTCGTATATGTACCAAGTTTAATTAACACCCAGACCTTCCAGTGTTATTTTGGAATACACACACATCCATTATCAATTTATATATACATATATATCTTTTAATATGCCAAAACAAAATTACAAAATGCCGAATATTAAAAAAAAAAATGTAATATGTTGCAAAGACTTTTCAAGGCGTGTTCATATGGCTTTATACATGTACATTTTTTGCCAAAAGCATCACTGAAAAGATTATTATTGGTGTAATAGAAAAAATAAATTTTTTTATTAAATTTTTTTTAAGGAACGTAATGAAAACTAAAGTAATTGGTATTTCAAGTACTTAATTATTCTTTTCTTTTTTTTTAAATGGTTGTTATGAATTTTTTGTTTTTAGATTATTATTCTTTTTTAATTTCATGAAATTAAAAAAAATAAATAATGCGATTTATATTGACTTTAGTAGAGTTTGACTAGATTTGATGTGAATTTCCTGTTGAATTACAATGTTGTACTTAGTCAAAGGGGTTGCTTGTTTTGTAACAATAACTTTTATAGTTCAATATTTCTCTTAAATAAAAACGTAGCATACCTATTTTCTAATGGATAACGAACGCTGCTTTTACAATATTTACACGTTTTCTTAGACGACAGTGAATTTTGTCGATGTCAGCGGTTTAAGGGAACGGTGAACAGATCCTTTTGTCTTTCTTTTATTGGTATACTGAATGTAAATGGATTTGCGAGGGGATGGTTTAGTCCCTTACGCTTGTCATTCTTTGCGGAGGGACGCTGGATTGAGACTAAAAATACCATATTCCACTCAAACAATATTTATTCAACTGTAATTTTTGAAAGGGCGAATAAATACAAAGTTTTTTTTTAAATTGACTATTAAGATTAAAATATTTTCTGTACTTGTATTTGCCTTTTACACCCGTTGGTAAATCATGTTTAATATTTATTTTTACATTCAGTATGCATGATAGACATTTAAAAAAAAAATTGTAGATACCGTAATGAATCTTGAAGCTTGGAATATGATGGCTGGTACGATGCATGTTATCTAAACTGAAAACATTCAGTTTAGAGTTTTACGCGTAGTCCAAATTGCTTAATACAACTTATTATTTTATGTTATTAGGTTGTGTTATGGATTCCTTTTAAATATTTTCTAATCTGCTGCTTATACTTTATAAATGATTAAATAATTTTCCATAAGAGGAAATGGTACACTGACAAGTCAAGTATTATAACTCAAGAAATGAGTCATCTTTCTTAGATATTATAAATTACGTTGCTTTTTCTTCGAGGTTTGGTGAGAAAATATATCACGTTTTATTATCAGTTTTGGATTTTTAGTATTAAGTTTGTGATGAGACGGAGTATAAACAAATTTCACGAAACGCATAAATGAAATTTATAAACTGCGGTGAAAAAGATAATATTAGCACTTATAGATGTCGTTGGTTTTATTCAGGAAAAAAGACGACTTTGAGAAAAATAATAAAAAAATTGGGCTTTAAGTTGAGATAAACCGAAAATAACAGAAAGATTCCCATTTAGTGACATGATTTAAGGTTTAAGCACATTCAGTATCTGAGGTGACGTAAAAACATTTAGAACCGAACGTAGACCGATAGTTTATCTCGGCGAATCGTATAATTATATTATCTTCTATCATCACAAATAATTATAGTGTAGTGATTCAAGTTAAGGGCTGAAAGTTTCTATCTCAAAATGCAAAAGACGTGTTTCAAAAACTTGTTTCTTTGGTTTGGTATGCTTTTAATACATAAATTTAGTATGTATATTGTTTATAATTTCTTTGATTGTAATGACATATCGGTTATTATGACTTATTTTTTTCTATTGCATTGCAAAATTTCATCGCTTATAATGACCGACATAATTGACTCGTCATTATCTACTTTGTAGCTACAAAAAGATTTTGACGGTTAAAATGATTCTCCTTTACCTGTTTACCTGCATATGTAGTAGTAGTTATTGTTTTTTTTATCTTGTTACTGTACTAGATTATTGTAAACTGAAGCAGCCACATTCAGTTTTTATTAATCTTTTGCTGTGAGCACATTACATCGTACAGTATTTAATTTTATGTATCTTGTGTAATTCATTTAATAGTGGTTTAATTATGACTTAGCGAAAACATTCGTGATAGACGAAAAGGCACACATTTTCTGCGGTTAGAGAATGGTAAAACTAATAAGGACACTGGCCAAGAATTAAGCGTAGATCATTTCACAATATTAGAGATAAGGAAGAACCGTGAAAAAATTAAGAAAAATTCTATGAAAAGTAAATTCTTTGAAATCAAAAAAAATCCAGTCAATGATGTAGACCAAGCGCTGTTAAAATAGTAAATACCAGAGGGCTAGTGATATCACTATTAGCGGCCTTATGTTGCAAACCAACTCGAACGATTTTTCTGAAAATTCGGTAAGCCACTAAAATAACTTCAACTTAAATGCAATGAGGTCTTTAGCGTCATGATATTTTGTCAGGTAGAATAAGCGGAGAGGCTGAAGCAGCTCCAACCGGTATGTTAGAAAAATGGCTAGAAACCATTTGGAAAAAATTAAAAGAGAGCTATTTGGACAAAAAATCTACAGTACTGATGAATCCAGTCTCTTTTTTAAACTGTCGTCAGAAAAAAACCCTTCGATTTAAAGGCGAAAGGTGTTCGGGAAGAAAATTATCAAAAGAAAGACTAACAGTACTAATTGCTACAAATATGATTGGTACTGGCAAACAAAAATCTGGTTATAAGGAAAAGTGTTAAACCTCGATGTTTTAAAAATTTGTAATGTAACAAGGATGCTTGTTGAACTGATATTTCACTGTTGAACCGATGCTTGTTGACTGGAAGCTTGGATAATAACTGATATCTTTACGTCTTGGTTACGAAAATGGGACCATGAATTAAAGATTGAAAATACTGCTGCTCATTGCCAGTCGTCCGGCTCATCCACACGTTGAAAATCTTTCGTGTATAAAGTTAGAGTTCTTACCATCGAAAACAATTGAGTCGTACAGTCCTTAGATCAAAGCGTGATCAAGTCGGTAATAGCCTCTTACAAAGAATACCTAATTTTAGAAATGATACAGGATTTAGATTAAAAAAAAAAATGAAACAAAAATTAACTATTCTCTCTGTAGTGTAATTATGTTACAAACATCATGGAATGAGGTTTCTCCGGTGACTGTAAAAAATTGCTTTCGACATGCAGGATTTTTACCATTGACTGGCGAAGTTACTGACGTCGCATACGAAGAAGAATCTTTAGCGGAATGGAGCAGTAATCTGCAAAAGCAGTCCTTGTCAAATGCATTGTTTGAAGATTCTCAAGAGGTTGACAAAGATTTAGAAACGCATGAAACTGTAACAGATAATAATGTAATGGCTTCAGTACTAGCAAAAATAGACGGGGAGGTAGGTAATGACAACGAAGGTAACGAAGAAGATATCAACTCGCCAAATCTTCCAGAAGTTTTAGCTGGAATGAAAAAAGTTTGCTGGCTCTCAGTTTTAAAGAAATTGCTTATGAAGAAACAAAGAGTGTTTGAATCTTAAAAAACCGCATTACAACACGAAACATTCGAGATAAAGCAAAATAACCGACGTTTTGCAGAAAAAGTAATTTTTGCAATGTTTTATCTTCTTTTACTCTATCTTATTTGTTATTGCATAATTTTGTTTTTTATATTATTTTATTACGGAGATAAATTATTACTATTATTTTTAACGGTTATTATTTTAATGAATTACAGTAATGTATGTGTAGATTCTTTTTTAATCTTCAGAGGATGAGATGAATGAATTGTAGCGTGTGTAAAAAATGCCATTCGTGACCGGGATTCCAACCCGGGACCTCCGGATGAAAGGCCGAGACACTACCACTCGCGCCACAGAGGCCGTGTATGTGTAGGTGGCATATTAATGTAGTACCACTAGGATAATTCTCCTTTTCTGTTTAACCTCCGGAACTACCGTAAGGTATTACTTCAGAGGATAAATGAGGATGATATGTATGAATGTGAATGAAGTATAGTCTTATACAATCTCCTGATAAGTGATTAACTGAAACCCAACCACCGAAGAACACCAATATCAACAATTTAATATCCAAATCCATAAAAAAGGATTTCATCTTACCTTCCCAAATCCTACCTTTACTTGGAATTGAACCTTAGAACTCTCGTCTTCGAAATCAGTTGATTTGCGATGTCGCGTTAACTACTAGACCAGCGGGTGGCCAACCACTAAGCTCAAACATCAAACATTAATTATCGGTTATAAATATCTAAAATCATCGCTTCCTTGATGGTCACTATGTTTATACGAGTATTTTTTTTTTTTTTTTGTCTTCAGTCATTTGACCGGTTTGATGCAGCTCTCCAAGATTCCCTATCCAGTGCCAGTCGTTTCAT
>JAAAKQ030121467.1:0-13771 GCA_010016005.3 Zanna intricata | reverse complement strand
TGAAACGACTGGCACTGGATAGGGAATCTTGGAGAGCTGCATCAAACCAGTCAAATGACTGAAGACAAAAAGAAAAATAATTTAAAAAAAATTACTATGAAAAATATCAGAAGTTATTAATGAAATAAATCTTTATGTAATTTTTATTTTAAAAATATGTCTGTATGTAATTTAATAGGCGTACAAGGAAGTTATGTGGTATCCACATCAGATTTTTTAATATTATTAAACATTTTATGTTCACACTTTAAACTTTGCCAATGGATTAATTTCAGTGATGGCAATTAGCTAGTCGTTCCCCAGTAATTAAAATAAATTATTATTTTTTATAAATGATTTGAAAACCCAATAGCAATTAATTCCTTTATATTTGTAATCTATTATGTCTGACACCTTTTAACAACAGCTTCTGATGGATGGTGATGAATTTTTGAAGCGTGTGAAAAATGGTGTATATGATCGGGACTTGAACC
Organism: Zanna intricata; assembly: GCA_010016005.3. Lineage (NCBI taxonomy): Eukaryota > Metazoa > Arthropoda > Insecta > Hemiptera > Fulgoridae > Zanna > Zanna intricata. The sequence goes on along the minus strand of JAAAKQ030121467.1, from coordinate 13,298 downwards.
TAGAACATTAAGGTAAAAGGCAGAGACGCAACCACTCTACCATGAACCATCAGTGATGATACATTAAACGAAAACTTACATCGTATAAATAGATGGTATGAAGTTATTTTTCATTTCTGCCATCAATGTTTGGTATTGAATTGTTATAGTCTGATACACTCAGCTATAAGAAGCATTAGCAATCAATGATAAATTTTTCATGTAAATTTTCAGTAATACTAATACAAAATATCTAATACTTATACAACATTTTCTAAAGTATCATATTAGCTGTAAAAGTTTAGTTAAATTTTGTTATAATCTAAGTAAATTGTGCATTTTAGCTTTAATGTATGTCGTCAGCCATGCGTACTTCAGAACATGGCGCGCTTAATCCACAAGTGCTTCGTTATGTAAGCCTCTATAGCATTCTGTTTCCATAGTTTTTCTGCATTTCTCATTTTTACTTCGTTTTATGAAGTAAAGGAAGCATTGTTATTTTGAAAAGTTTCAGATTTCAACTGAAATATCCACTTTGACTATCCCTGAATCCATTTTGACTAATTCTGGTGTGACGTCTGTACATACGTACCTATGTATATCGCATAACTAAAAAAAAAAAATTAGTGTAGAATACTGAATTTTTAGATTTTAAAAAGCTCAAAATCCCAAATATTGGATTTAGGACTTTTTCTTAACCGTAGCTATAAGCACTCATTGAGGGCTTTCAACGATATCTAATAAGTGATACATATTTTCATTGGTTTCAAAAATATAGCCAAATAAACTTTTAATTAATGAAATATTTGGATCTTACAAGGAGTAAGGCATATTAATAATAATTATTAAATCAATATAATTATATATTTTTTTAAATAAATAAAAAATGAATATGAAGTCGAACAGATGTGTGCATAGTTACAGATCCAACACATTCTCACTGAAAGAAAAATTAATATATAAACTAACATAAAATGCTGATACGGACACCACAAAAAATGTGATGCATGTAGTGTGATGTCCACCAAAATGCAATTGTGTAGCTGTCCACTTTATTAAAGAATTGGAGGATCGTATCTCACTTTCAAATGAAATAAGTTTAAATGAAGTGCAGCAAAAAATGTGTATATGTAATTTAATAGCCTTACAAGGAAGTCATGTAATGTCTACATCAGATTTTTTCAATTTCGGCATTTCGAAATAGTCGTAAAGTTTCAGTTATTAGGACTTATCAATTAAAATTGATGATAGTTATTTCTGACTTGGTGTCGAGTTCTATAATTTCGAAATTTAAACAATAATTGAAAAAAGTATGATCTTTTAATTTGTAGCTAGGTTTATATTATTTAATGTCGATTAATTTTTGTTTTGTTATTCTAGCAGGATGTCTTCCTAAGGGGTTATTAAAAACAATTAAATTTACATATTTTTATTCTGTTTAACTTTGAAAGTTTCAGGCACTTTACTTTAAAAGCATTATAAACATGAAAAAAATCAATAAAAGCAGTCGTTCCCAATGGGGATTTTTTGACTTATGACATACTTCACTGAACGCCCAGGATATCGCGACCTAATACTGGAACCGGTTCTAATATTAGTATGTAGTATCTCATTCTAAGCATAAGACATCCAGTATATATATAGACCGATTTTAACGCAGTAAAATTAATTAATGTGAAATCTCTGTTAGATGTTTTCCACAAAGTTTGTTTACACGTGGCCTTATGGTTAACAGGCCAAGTAAATCATCTTAACGATGTATCAGTCTATTCTTCTGTTTAGATTTCATAATTTTCATTGTAAAAAAATGTTGATCCACGTAAGTATGACGTTGAAAACGGCAATAAACTTTTACGGTCCTCTTTAGGATTGTGGGAGATACTGCTATCGCGCATAAATCCTAAAGGACTATATTGAATATCTAGAATTTTTGTTTTAATGATATAATCACATGACAAGTTTAATAATTAATTTTTCTCATCGACATGTAGGTAGTAGCATTTTGTATGTTGATATCACCAGAAGTGCCAAAAGAAGGAATTGCCTATTCTGATTTTGAAACGGACCAACTTCAAAACTGAACAAACTTCAGTTTTGTTACTGAAGTTTGTAATGCATTTAGGTGTTCTTTTATTAACTTCTTCAATTATTCTTTCTTATGTTGTGTAAGCTGATTTTCAACATTTTTCCTCTGTCTTAAAAATCTTACGCTGAGGAGTAAATCCCTCAACGTGGCAACAACGAACACTCGTTTTATTACCAAGTGGAAAGAATAAACTTTCCACTTTAAATCGTTGTAGATATTCACCATCACTCAATATTATTGACAGAAAGAAAAATTAAACTTAGTACTGTTGTATGTATTCACTGGTACAGTCTGTTTCAAAATAAATTTTATCGTATTAAAGGTATCATGGTATGTATAAATTTCTTTAATAGAAACTTTCTGAATGGTATAAAATTTATTTTTAATATCTAAAATTTCGTGACACATCCCACGGGACTAAGTAAAACACCAGTATATCGCGACCACCGGTTGGGAACCACTGCATAAAAGTAGAACTGTGGAATACTTTACTTAACTAATAAAAGTTTCTAATTTCTTTGTACACTCTGTAAGTATACATCAATTGCCTAGTAAATTATTTTTGCAATCAGAAAATAAAAATAAATAATCTAGATTACATTGTTATCAGTTACAGCATTAATGTATACCTTTAAGAATTACTTTCAGAATTAGTAGTCAAACGTATACATTTTTATAAACGACCGTTATGAAAAATATTAAGTATTTTTTTTTCTTTGTTGTTGTTAGAAGTTAAAACAAATTAAATGTAGAAAAATATGAGAAACAACTATATTTATTAAGTCTGCCAATCTTCATACGTTAACCCACAGACTGTACACGTATTGTTGCAAATATAACTTATACTAGTCACGGCTGAGAATGTTTAGTAAATTACATTCTGAGTATATAAAGAATGTGTGACAGTATGACAACACATATCAATAAAGTAATACAATAAATAACATGAGGAGAACTGACAGAAATTGACTCTTTGCCGGCGCCATGGGATACGGCTGGATCTAACCGTCTCCATCCGTCTAGAAAGTCCTTTAGATTCCTTCGGGACGCATCCACTATCCGAAAACCTGTTATATTTACTGCTCCGTATTCCACAACTTCCGCTTCCCAACGGTCATCCATCACCTGTTAAAATCAACGCACAGTTAATTAAAAATAGTGATTAATTAAGTTAAAAAAACAGTAAATATTTAAGATTCATTGTCAGAATATCTATGTTATTAATCATAAAATACTCTCATTAAATAGATCTAGTATTTTTAAACGAATACTATTTTATTATTTATATATTTAATTACTTTAGCGATTAGGCAGTTGTCTTTAGGAAAACTCTTAACACCATGTATAAAAGTTGAGTATTGTTCTATTTAAAAAATACCAAGCTATACTAACAATTGAATAAAAATCTCTTGCAAAATAATTCTGCTTTGTTCGTGTTTCTAATAAATTTAATAAAATATTAATCTGACGTTAGTAAATCTTCCAATTTATGTGTTGTATTTTCATTTTTCATTTATGTCAATAAGCTAATAACAATATTTATTTTAAAATGTTAATTATTGTAACATATGCCATGTTCTTGGAATTTAAATCTTTAAAGTAGTTGTAAGTAACAAATTTATTGATTAACAATATTAAAATCATTATTCCTAATTACAATAAAAATAATTTTAGTATAACATAAAATTAATTATATTAAATTATTATAACTTGTAAAAATCAATGATGAAATTTAACAATATTAAATACAAACATTCCTCAGATTCTACTCTTGGAAATCAACAGTTAAACGATTTTTTCCTTCAATCATTTGACTGGTTTGAATCTCCAAGATTCCCTATTTAGTACCAGTCGTTTCATTTCAATATACCTCCTACATCCTATATTTCTAAAAATTTGTTTTCCATATTCCAAACGTTGCCTGCCTGCACAATTTTTCCCATATACCTGTTCCTCTAATATCATAGCAACTATTCCAGGATGGCTTAATAATCTGTGGCCTGTATGTCCGTTCTTCACTTAACTATATTTTTCCAAATGCTTCTTTTTTCATCGATTTGCCGCAAAACCTCTTCATTTGTAACTTTATCCACCCATCTGTTTTTTAACGTTCTCCTGTAACACCACATATCAAAAGCTTCTAATCTTCTTTCTCAGGCACTCCGATCGTCCAAGCTTCACTTTCATATAAAGCTACGCTCCAAACATATACTTTCAGAAATGTTTTTATGACATTTAAATTAATTTTTAATGTAAGCAAGTTGTATTTCTGACTGAAAGCTCGTTTTCTCTATGAATCATGAGACCTTGCCGATGTTGAGAGGGCTTACTTGCTCAGTGATACAGAATAGCTTGACCGAAGGTGCAACCATGTCGGAGAGGAATCTGTTGAGAGTCAGACTAAGGAATGAGTCCTGAAAGAGAGCAGCACCTCTTTCAGTAGTTGTTAAGGATGTAAGACTTTAAGCTGAAAGAAATGGAAAACTATAGCTGTATTTTTTCAAGAAAATGTGGATCTCTGCATTTTCAAAAATAAAGTTGGAGGCGCCATCCTAGGTAAAAAATTCCGGCGGTAAACTTGTCCCCCGTTCGGATCTCTGGGAGGGGACTACTAAGGAAGGGATCACCAGAAAATTATACGAATTAAACATCATAATAAAAAATTGTTTTTATTAAATATATAATACATATTGATTAACAATAATATATGTAAAATAATACCTAGAAGCAAATGTAACTCAGATAGCTTTTCACTAAAATAGTTTTGACATGATAAACACACAACATATGCTACGTAAACGTAGGTCAAACAGACCCGACTAAATAGGCTATTCGAACCTTATAAATAGTTAAATAGATTATTCTAACTTTAACACTTCCTACCGTAATAAAATGTTACAGACCGAACAATAATAGGAAACAGTTTTCAAATTCCAAACTTATTCATTCATAATATTTCAATATAATTAAATTACCTATAATATTTTTTGACATATTAATAGAAAATTATTTTCTACGACTATCTATTTCTAGAATGCTTGCAAGCTTCCTTTATTTCAAGATGATGTTCTGATTCTTAAAAGAATTGTTGATATCTTTTATGATAAATTATGAGGGATAAAAAATTTATACAGTTAAAAACTATAAAGCAACTGAATAATTTTGGAAAAAAAATTAACTTTTATAGAAACTTATTAATATAAGTTGTTTTTGGTTATATTTCTTATATTTATTTTTCATTATCCGAAGAAACAGTAACGTAAAAAAATCTAAGAGAAAAAAGTAGATTATTTTGGTTGTTTATTTTTGCATCTAAATTATAATTTATAAATATGTTAATTAAAGGATGTAAAGGGCGGGGAGTAAAAGTTATTTATATATATATGAAAATTGCACACAGCTTTCCAGAACATGGACCGTCGGGGCTCAGGTCAGCCCGGGCGAATCTCGGGGAGCCAACTTAAGAGCTCCTTGGAGTCTTCTGATGCCAATGGGCCTACCCCCCATGGTCGCAGAGCTCACCATTTTCAATTAGTCAGGGGACCGACGCCCTAGACAACCGCAGATCTTGCTTTGGTCGTCATTCCAATCTACCCAGAGGGCTACACCCTCTGAATCCCCTCACTGTACGTAATTCTCATGGTTGTGAAAAAAACACTCATAGATAATAATTACAGTACACAAGTTTTATAGAAACCTGAAAAAGAAACTATATTACAAAAGATAGAGTAATAGTATTTGTAGTACACACACCATTGATAACGAAAACTTCCTAACTTATTTCTTTGTCATGGTGGCAGAAATATTTTAATGAAGTAAAGGATTAATCTCCACTACAATATATATATATATGTATAAGATAAATAAATAAATAAATATATTTATATATTTATCTTTTATTCGATATATATATCTAAAACCTTCTCAGTTGTGCCAAGAAATATAGGTAAAAATTTGTCACTGAACGAATACTTCTTTAGTTTATCCCGAATAAACAAAAACCTTCTTCCTTTTTACGTAATAATATTAGATTAATTACCAGTAAGTTGAAGATATACGAGTTGATTGTAAAAAATATCTTGGCATGTCAAAATAATGGCAACGAAGTTCATCATTTTGGGAGCATATATTTAGAACTTAAAATTTACTTAATTTACTTACTGTTAAATTTACTACTTATTTTGCTTAATTTATTTAGCGTTATTTACTTAAAATTTAACTTCCAAAAAATAAGGGGGAAGCTAAAAAATTCTAAGTGCCCGGGTTGAATCGTGGGTACGTCTAGGGCCAGGGAGGCAGTCCAGTTGCTGAGGATGCCTTGGTCCGGGACACACGGAAGAGTGTCCCGGACACTCGAAGGGTCACGCGAAGCGAGAGTTCGGGTGCGCGCAATGCGTACTTGGCCCCGATGGTAGGTTTAGGTATAGGAACGGGGAGGGCAATTCCTCTGATGAGGGGCATTTCGGCAATTCACAAGCGGAGGGTCAGGATGCTCTGATGAGATAGGTGAATCTGCTGCCACGGCACTGAGGAGCGCCTGATGACATGCCTAACGGTGGTAGCGGGTGCTCCGTGGGTACGAAATGAAAAAAAACTTCCAAATGTCTATTTAAATATTAAGTATAAAACACGACTTTATCTCATTTATTTATTTGTTAACACATTTTTCTGTAAAAGATAAATTTACTTTTATAATGCTTTTTTTTTTTGCTAAGATAATAAAATATATATACAAAATTAACATACGTTAATTTTTTTATTAAGATATTTTATGTAAATATATCTTTTTTTTTGTCTTAAGTCATTTTATTGGTTTGATGCAGTTTTTCAAGATTCCCTATCTAGTGCCACTCGTTTCATTTTGTGAATGAATACCTTACATCCTACCTTCCTAAGATTTATTTTATATATTCAAAACTCTGTCTGCCTCCACAATTTTTCCTATCTACCTGTCGCTCCAATAACAAAGCTGGATGCCTTAAGATGTGGTCTATAAGTTTGTCTCTTCTTTTAGCAATATTTTTTTCAAATGCTTCTTGCTACATCAATTGGTCTCAACATCTCTTCATTTGTCACTTTATCCACCAATTTGTGATTTTTAACATTCTCCTACAGCACCACATTTTAAAAGCTTCTAATGTTTCTTCTCATGAATTCAAATCGTCAAAGTTTCACTTCCATATAAAGCTACGCTCCACATTTACTTTCAAAAATGTTTTCCTGGTGTTTAAATTAATTTTTTATGTAAGCAAATTATATTTCTGACTGAAAGCTCGTATAGCCTAAGCTATTCGGAATTTTACATGGCTACGCTTCATCCATCTTTAGTAATTCTACTTCCAAAATAACAAAATTTTTTTACCTTCATAGTCTTTCCTCTTTCTATTTTTATATTCCGTGATCCAAGTACTTCTATTGCTTTCATTACTTTCGTTTTATTCATGATTATTTTAATTTGGTAGTTCTTGCGTAGGAGTTCATCCATGCCGTTCATTGTTTCTTCTAAATCTTGTTTATTCTAAGTTAGAATTATTATATCATCAGCAAATCATAATATCTTTATCTTTTCACTTTTCACTGTTACTCCGGATCTAAATTGTTTTTTAACATCATTACTGCTTGTTCTATGTAAAGATTAAAAAGTAATAGGGGTAGGGTAGATCCTCGTCGGACTCCCGTTTTTATTACCACTTCTTCCTTACGTTTTGCGATTATTACTTTTGCAGTTTGGTTCCTGTAAATATTAGCAATTGTTCTTCTAACTATATACTTGAACCCTACATTTTTTTTAAATACTGAACATTTTACATCAGTCTACGGCTTTTTTAAGTCTATTAATGCCAAGTATGTCTGTTTTTTTTCTTTAGTCTTCTTTCTATTAATTTGAGAGCTAAACTAGCCTCCCTTGTCCCTATAATTTTCTTGGAAGCCAAGCTGCTCTTCTCCTAACACTTATTCCACTCTCTTCTCAATTCTTCTGCATAGAATTCTAGTTAAGAGTTTTGATGCGTCATGTGTAGTAAAGCTAATTGCTCTGTGTCCTTTACATTTATTTGCTTCTAATTTCTGCGGTATCATGATAATAACACTATTTTTGAAGTCTGACTTCCCCTTTTTCCTAAATATATTATGAAAGGTAATTAAAAATATTTCAAACAACAGTATGTTGGCAATTTAAATAAAATAAGTTACATTTTTTTTTTAAATTAGCTCAATCTTTGTAATAAAATAAAAAATTATTTCCACCCTTATAAAAAATTATTTACGAAAATATAACTATCTCTAGAATTCCTATTTAGTAATGGTAAATTAGTGAACCTTTACCTTCTAATAACTTAGAAAAGATTGTTTCTATTCATGTTATAATACCTTTTTATAAAATATTTTTCAGGTTGGTTATATACCTTAACTTAGCTTGTCTTTTTAATAGTAGAGTTTCATTACCAAATTTCTGACCTAAAAATCTATTCCCCACAAGATAACCCTCATTAGAAAAAAAAAAAATTTTTATTTTAATACAATTTGAGTGGTTAAAAATGTAAAAAGTAAGAAAAATCAGACTACTCATTATATGCTTTTAGTTTTTTCCAAGATTATTTCTATGAATTACTTCAATGACATAATTATTATTGTTATTTTTTATTTTTTGCTTAAAACTTCGATTAAGTAATATGTTAATAAGTTCCAAATTCTTTGAAAATATGACATCCATTCATTCAAGGTTTTTTCAAAAATTTTCAAATTTTTAGAAAACCTTGAACATAATTTTGTGTTATAATTTTCTGTCTATAAATGCCATGTACATTTGTTTTTTTTCTTTAGTCTTCCTACTACTATTGCCTTTTTACTATTGAGCACTAACATTGCCTACCTTTTCCTATAGTTTTCCTGAAACCAATTTTGGTTTCAAGAAATGTACATAATTATACATAATAATTATATGCTTCAAAATTGTACATAAGCCTCCAAAATTTCATAACAGAATTAAACCCTTAAGATATAAAGCCAAATAAAATGAAACAACATAACTCCCCATCTCTATACATCTCACACATTTGCAAACCCACAGCATTTTTTAACCAAGATCTAAAAATTTTTAGAATCAAGGTAGATTTAAAAAAATTGAGAAATTCTAAATATAATAATTTTTTGAATGCTTACAATATTTTTTCTCTGCTATTCATTATGTTGAGAAAGTAAACTCAGTGCAGTTTGAAAAGAAAAAAAAATATGAATCGTCCAATGAAATATAATGATAATTTGTATATTGCTCAAAAAATTTGTTGATGCTTAATGTATATTTAATAAAAATAATATAGTAGTTCCAAATTTAATCTGTCTAGATTTTCATTTTAATTCTTTTTAAGCTTAAAAAATCGTTTCGTTCATTTATTTCATTAATTGTTTAGCGTAGTCCTTTCATTTTATGTAAAGAGAACTATTAATAGAACATCAAATTTTTAATGAACTATCCATTCTGCTAAACTATTGAATACATAATATGTGTGTAAATATTTTAAACACACACACACACACACACGTAGGTATACTTCGTAAATATTAGAAGCCATTTACGGAGCAGGAAAACAACAATCGTTTTGAAGAATACTTTTTTCTAGAATTTTTCAATTTTTTTTTAAAGTAAAAATATTAAAATCAGAACTTGATGATTCAAAAAAAAAAAAAAAAAATTATAAGTGTTTTCAAAATTAATATATAAAATTCTACAAAAAATGGTTTGGTTATTTGAGAAAACACAAAGAAATTATCATTTCTTTGTACTAATTAAAAATTAATGTTATGTTATTAAAAAAAAATTCTTTCTTACACGATAAAACTTAGAATAAAGGATAATTTTAAAAGGTTATGTTACATTAAGAATTGAATTATGTGTTGCAAAGTATTATGGTAGATATTAATTGAAAATTCATTCCAAAGAAGGAACATTTTTGCTGGATTTTATCTTTAAGGAAGAAATATTTCTCATACCTTTCTTTACTTTATTATTTTCAACTTCACTTTAAAGAGAATCTGTTTTTTTTTTCTTTTTTAAACTGTTACTAGATTTTTCAATTTATTAACTAAAAAAAAAAAAAAAATTAAAACATTGTTTATATTCTAAAATATTCACATTTTTAGTTAATTTCAAACTAACAATTAGAACATTTTAATTTTTTAAATTAAAACCTTTTAATTAAAGAGTAAAAAACAGAAAAAACAAAATAATCACAAATTTGAACTGAAAATTTTGAATTGAAAAAAAGTTTATATTTTATGTTCTTGTCCATGACGATTTACGATAATGCTAATTTTAAACTTTTTTATTGATAAATCGAAGTAAATTTCATAAAAAATTTCAGTAAAAAATTCATTTTTAAAAAAAAATCATAAAAGTTTCTCTCATTGTAATTTTCAACGATGTTTTGAAGTTCTTTCGTTTTTAAACAGTTGAATATGTAATATTTTTCGGTTTATCATTATAAAAGTTCAAAATGTAAATTTATTGCTTATACATTCATTTCCATAGAAACTATCTATTTTGCCTGAATTAATTGAAGTCTTATTCGACCGGCACAAGGTGTATTTATGCTGAAATTTCAGTATACCTGCTTAAATTTAACGGTATACGATCCTAAGTCGATTACAAATACTATTATAACTTCCACTGTTTGTATGAATTACAATTTCTGAAAACATTTTTCTGAGAATTTTTCCATATAATAAAATACCACAATAATCACCAAAATCCGTTGATGGCTAGATTCTACAAGATTGCTAACTTGAATATGAATCGTCTCGCTTGTCGATGTCAGGAACTAGAAGAATTGCTGTTCACCGAATTATTGGATGGTAAATTAACCTCCAAAACGCAATACACTAAAAGTAATTATTTCCGTCCACGAGAATACTTGATTTCTACCGAGATGGACTTACCGTCGAGGACCTATCACCGAGATTATTTTTGTTTAATTTCTGGAACCACCGTTAGGTGGTATATCATTAGAAGATGAGATGAAGGATTTTTAGCGTGAGTGAAAATGCCATGACTAACCAGGATTCGAAAACTTACGACCTCTGGATGAAAGGCCCGGGGCCTGGCATGGTATTTTCACACACGCTACAAATCGTTCATCTCATCCTCTGAAGATATACTTAAGGGTCGTTCCGGACGTTAAACAAAATTCATATCTCAAAATCTATATCACCGAGATGGTAGGACCGATGAGGGTACTTACCATAAATGTTAGAAATCATCATTTACTGAGTATTGCACAGACGAAATACAGGCAACCTAACTAGATTGAAGTTTTAAGATTTTCTGTCTTCTGTCTTCCCCGCCATGCGATCACGGATGATTTGTTTTCTGAATTCCTTTTGACGTTTGGTACCCGTTTTATAGCAGGAGGTGATTGGATTGCAAAGCATCCACTCCTATGAGTCTTCCTGTGAAACTATTTGAAGTTTTGCGAGTTATTAGGAGAGGAGCGAAATCAAAGAAATCTTCCGGGTACGACTTGATAACTAAGAAAATGTTTTTTATATTTCCTTTCAAGGCTATCCAGTATATAACACAGATCTTGAATGACATTCTTCAAACTATGAGCTCCCTGACGGAATGGAAGATGTCGCAGTTGGTAGTGGTCACAAAACCGATTAAGCTGGCCCATGTTGTAGACGCTTACAGACTGGTAAGCCTGTTTCTTATTCTATCAAAAGTATTTGAGATACTACTTTTTATGTTATGGCTAACCCTTCTGGAAGAAGGGCGTGTTGTTTCTGTCTATCAGTTCGGCTTCAATATTTGAACAAACACACAGGATTTTCAACGTTATCATCAAGTGTCTAGAAGATAAGTTGTATTGTTAACCTGTTTTGGATGTCTAGCGGGCCTTTGATAAGCTTTGGCTACCTGGCCTATTGTATAATTTTAAAAGTAGCCTTCCTCAAACTTAGTTGATTCTACATACCTGGAGGGACGTTTTTCCCTGTTGAAGCACAATCAAGACTTGTCTGTATTCTTTGATTTTCTGTCAGGTGTTCCTCACGACTCGGTTCTTCACTGTAGAGAGATCTTCACTGAAGACCTCCAAAGAACATCACAATTACATTGTTCGTGGATGACACGGCAATCCTTGCTAGCTTTGGATTCTGACTTTTACTGGTTCTTTGATTTTTTCACTGTTTCTTTGTTTGATTAGTTATTATTTGTGATTCTTGAATGACTGATAAGGCTAATTTTGATGTTTACTTTTTATATTCTGAACTTGACCAATGTTCTTTGGACTCATCATTATTTGTACTTATTTATGCTTATTATATATTAATGTACACTGTATAAGTTATCTTTACATACATTTCTTTGAGGGATTTCAATGGAAACCTGTTTCCGTAAATCGTTCTTTTCATATTCAAATTTGCTTATAATTCCGATAATTTTGAACCGATTGTAAATGAAATGCTGCGGCAATAAAAGTTCAATTATTACTGAATTTAACATTATTCCTTATATTCAGACTACTTCTATCTAATATCATTTTGAATTTTGAACTCGATTTAAAATATTAAGTTTTTAATTATCTGTTTATGACAGAAAAACCTGAAAATTAAACGTCTATTAAACTATGTTGCTCATCGTCTTTCCTTTACCTTTACCACATAGTTTACCAGAGATAAAATCAAGGCTCTTAAATATGTAAAATGTATCTGAGATATCTTTAAAATGTCTAAGAATATGGTAAACAGTATTTGTAAACTATAAGAAGTCAGAAAATTTATTTCAAAATTTCCTTCTCCATTTTATCACCTTTACGGAGGATCAAGATCGATGAAATTTGGCAATTTATATCTTTTTTATGAAAAGCCTTGGACATGATTTGATTAAGACTGATATTTTTAAAGAAAATGCAGTTAAAAAGTTTTATTTGCAATGCACAAATTTTGAATGAAATTATACAAACCTGCTCTTTTATAAAACAATAATTTTCTGATTTGTTCCCAAAATAAAAAAAAATGTCATAAAATATTTTGTTTCCTTGTTTATACGTGTAAGATTCCTTCATTAATTTTAAATGCTCAAAATAAAAGCAGGCATGATTTCGATTCTTCCGACAATATATAATAATAATAATATCTTTTATTTTCAGTCAAAAAAATACAATTACAATAAAATAGTAGACTTATAAAACTAATTGTACAACATATATAAAAACTTAAAAGTTACAAACAAAATCAT
>JAAAKQ030121456.1:0-13772 GCA_010016005.3 Zanna intricata | reverse complement strand
TGTCTTTACAGCCACATGGAACCCTTAATTCATCAAATGGCGTCGTTGTTTGTAGAGACGTGTTGAATTGCACAGAGAACGAAATTGTTGAGGAGATATCCATTCAAGGTGTGACTTAGTGTCGTAGATTAACAATGAGTAGAAATGCAGAAGGTACGAGCTGGTATACATCGTTTAGATGTACGCGTTTTTGTACCTCAGTCAATGCGATGCTTCAGGTGCCAGAGCTTTGTACACACTGCAGCTAGGTGTGAGGGACAAGAGATATGCGTGTGTGGACTTAAAACACAGGAGGGTGAGCCATGTAAAGACTCTCCACCAATAAGGTGTAATAAATGGTGTAAGGGCAGTTACACCATTGCATTGTGGTGGACACCGCATTGAATAACATTTTTTGTGGTGTCCGAATTAGCATTTTATATTAGTTTATTTATTAATTTTGTTTCACGTCGATATAGCAGTTATGTGGTGTAAGTGAAAACGTGTCGAATCCGTAACCATGGATATATCGATTTGAATCCGACTTCATATGCATATAATCTTTTTAACTTTTTTTTTTTTAAATTTTAATGTATTGATTCATTAATAACTATTAACCTCTGTAAAAATGTTTAATTAAAACGAAAAGTACATAAAAGTTTATTTTACTAATAACTTCTGATTTTTTTTTTACATTTTTTTTTTTTGTATAAAGGTAGACTGTACAAGGAAGTAAAAAGCAAATTTAAGTCTTGTCTTTTACTTTCTTAAGTACAAGGAAGTATTGCGACCGCAAAAATATCTGGTTTTCAGATTTCAACTGAAATTTGTACCATTCCGGAATCCATTTTGACTAGTTTCGGCGGGACGTATGTACATATCTTGCATAACTCAAAAACGATTAGCGGTAGCATGAAATTTTGAATTTAAGACTAGGTAAAATCTATTTGTGCACCTCCCCTTTTGATTGCAATCGACTGAACCAAAAATTGGTTTGCAATTGGAATAAGGTGTCCAAAAAAGCCCAAAATCTCCCAAAAATTTGATTTTGGACTTTTTCTTACTGCAGTAATAAGCCCTCAATGAGGGTTTTCAACAGTATATCATAAGTAGTATTTACTTTCTCATTGGTTCCAGAGTTATAGCAAAATGAAATATTTGGATCTTACAAGAGGAAGTTGCATCGGCTCGAATCCGACTTCATATTCATTTTTTTTCCACATTTTTTATTTAAATTTAATGATTATTTAATCATTTTTAATCTCCCCTTTATTATTATTATTATTTTTACAATAAATAATAACAATAAAAAAACAGAAAAAATTAAATAAAATTTTATGTACTTTTCATTTTTTAAAAATTTGTATATGTAATGTAATAAGCGTACAATTCACAAGTCATATGGCGTCCACGTCAAATTTTTTATACAGCTGTTCAAAACAAAATAAAAATAATATTTAAAATAAATTGCAATCTAAGTAGACAATATATAGAATAAAGTTTCTTTTGTTGGTAAGATTTTTTTAAGCAGTATATTTAATCCTGGGTAAATATTGTTATGCTTTATGCAAACGCATCCTTAAAAAATATTAGGTTAATGTATTCTACGAAAATATGTCGTATTCTCCATTTGTTTAACTAATTCATTCATATTTTCACTTTAAAATACGAAAGAGTTTAACATATTCAACAATTATTTAAATAAAATAACTTTTCTTCGTAAGTTTTTTT
The DNA here is from genome assembly GCA_010016005.3 of Zanna intricata. Lineage (NCBI taxonomy): Eukaryota > Metazoa > Arthropoda > Insecta > Hemiptera > Fulgoridae > Zanna > Zanna intricata. The sequence goes on along the minus strand of JAAAKQ030121456.1, from coordinate 12,062 downwards.
CTTTTTTCATATTTGTTTGAATCTATTAGCCATGTACAAATATTATCGTATAAATCTATTATTTTATATTATCTTTCAACTATTTTTTTTTTTTTTACTTTTATTTCTCGCCTTGTCTACTGTATGTCTTTCGTTTTACAATAATCTACTCGCCTTTTTTATTTTGTTCAGTTTTTATTACCTTCCGTTTCTTTCTAATCATTATTTTCCCTTTCCTTTTGATTAGGAAGTTGAATAATCTATTTTATTTAAAAAAGAATAATTTTAAAATTTAAGCAATTTTTTTTGTGTTTTATAATTAATTCCATATCTTAAATTTTGTTACAACGAATGTTTCTTTTCTTTTTGTGTCATAAATTAATTCGCCACAGAAGCTTACAGAAAAGCTTGTACCCACTTGTAAGCTTAAAAAAAGAAAAAAATATATATTCATATTAAATCTACTTCCATGTTTCCAGGAATATGAAAGTAGAATTTTATAGTTTATGAAAAATACCGCCAGACCGGGATTTGAACCCGGGAATTCTGGGTGAAAGGTGGAGACGCGACCACTTCACCAAGGATATCAGCGAAAGCATTTTATTTATGTATGTTTTGTTTATCTTAGCATTAGTATTTATAGTAAAAAAAGATTAATTCTTTATAATTTTTTTTATAAATTATTTTCTTTCTTTGAAATGATTTTTCGAGTAAAAAAATCAATTTTCCTGTCCAGAAATATTTATTAAATTGAAATCAATATTGGTAGATGTTAAAAGTGATTTTTTGTTTATGAAAAAAATGCATGCTGGAATATATTCGTAGAAATGAATTATTTCAATTTGTATATTAAAACTTTATCAATATTGCTTGAAAAGAAGTTTCGAGTGAAGCTAATACACGAGTTATATAAATTGTTCAGTTCACTTGGTTTAATTAATCTTCTATTTGTATATATATATATATATATATATATATATATATATATCAAAATGAATGTTTTTGTTTGTTTGTCCCGTATGCGGTACCTAAACCACTGCAATGCAATGGTGTATGATTCGGATTGCATCCGATTGCAATGCAACTTTGGTGATTTGTTTTGCGCAAGCCTCCAAAGGTTTCAGAATTAGTTTGGACCAGCTAGGTGGCGATGGGGTTAAGATATTTCGAAAAATTGTATTTATGGACGATTTGGCTCATATTCAGAATATATATTAGTTACGTGAAAAGAAAAAGTTTTGCAAAACCTATAACCGCAAGGTGGCGCCGGTGTCGAGATATTTACAAAAAACAAACAAATATACAAACAGACTTTCTTTTTCTATTTATATGAAAAGCAATGTTCGTATATATGTCCACTATAGACTAGAAAATTACTGGACCGATTTACTTGCGGGTTTTTGTAGAATGGTTGCGTTGTTTGGAGGAGGTTTAAAGCTATTGAAATCCTCGATCTGCCTAGTGGAAATAAAGTTAGGGGTATTTTGAACAGATTACTGTGTGTAAAAAGTATTTTGAATTAAATCCGATAGGTAGTGCTGTTCTGACAATTGGATTTATTTAAATTCTGGCTTTTATAAAGTGAAAGGTAAAATTTTGTGAAGTTCCTTAATGTTTTGTAAGTTTCTTAATGTTCATTATTAATTTTGATTTTGCACCTATATCAAACTTTTAATTCAGTTAATTTAATCTATATATATATATATATATATATATATATATATATTAAATCTAGCAATAGCGAAACTTTGCCGGGTCTGCTAGTAATATATGATTTAAAGATAAAGCTATGAGAAAAAATACAAATGTCTCATATTTTACTGAAGCTAGCATGGTGGAACAATTTTTTTTAAGTATTTTACACAATGGGGATTGTGATGCAGTATAATGGATGCATATTCAAAGTATTACTGTATTACTGTACTTTGTCATTGATGATAATGAATATTGTATTGTACCTACATTCCGTAATTTACTACTCCTGCATATTTCAGAATTGAAAGCTAGATCGGAGGGAAGAGCTGAGCTTGTTTAAAACATAGTTGCCAGATTGCGGTTGTGTAATGTCGTTTAACGCTGGGAGCACTGTAAAGTGAATAGCTAGATTGACTTGATAATTTTGCGCTCGGTTGAGTGGTAGTGGTGGCTTATTGTGGTGACTACCAATGCGTTTGAGGAAGATAGATTCTCTCCTCGGCAATTATCCAGCGTTCAATTCTGAAAACTACCGGAGTCTCAATACATGTAATAAGAAAAACTAATAGTGTATTATATGTGTATATGTCAACGTTACTTCCATAATTGATGTAATAAATTATAAAAAGTTGAAGGAACATATAGGAAGAATGGAGTATTCAAGAATTCCTAGACTCTTAACTAAGCTCCCTTAGGAAGGAGGAAGAGTGAATGACCGAGGAAGAGTTGAAATTCCGGAAGCGGAATTCTGTTTTATGAAAACGATGATGTATGTATGTATACTATACACACACGAACGCGCGCGCGCGCGCGCGCACACACACACACACACACACACAAATGTATACTTATATACTCGTGTCTATACTTTACTATCAATTATAATTATTATGTAGCAGCAAAAATAAATCTTTGAAATCGGTGTAATGGTAAGTTGATAACTTTGCCAATCAACTTTGAATGATGAAACAGCTTTGGTGGAGTTATAAGACATTAATTAAAATAAAATTGAGTGGGTGTCAAGATCTGAGCGACTGCACTCGTGTTGTTACGCTTTGTGATATTCCACTATGTCTTTCTTCCGTGTTTTCGTGGTTATTTATCGTTATTGGTTGTTTCGTTGGTTGTTTTACGTTGTTTCGTTTGTGTTTTCTTTTAGTTTACGAGCGTTTTTGTTTTAATTTGTTCGTTTCCGTTAGTACCATTTTGGTTAGTTTTGCTTAGGGTAACTAAGGCTTGTTTATTAGTGATATATTTATTATTTAAATATGATTATTTTTATTTTATTTAATTTGTTTACGTTCGAATTAGATAGTTCTCTCAGTCGAACTTTTAACATTTACATAGAAAAAATTTTAGTTTTTTAAATTTATTTAGGTTTTGGGCTTTAAGAATTTTCCTTTAAAGACTTCCCTATTTTGTGTTGTGTTGTACTGATTAATTTTATTAATTGGATAGTTGGTTAACTTAATTAATTTGATTTGTTTAATTGATTTAAATTAATTAATTTAACTGTACCTAATTTTTGTGGGCCTACGACTGATCCAGATCGGTCCGGGGATATGACAATCCTCACAGGAGGAGTCCTGTGAGATTTTCACTCCAAATGAGGGAAGGCGGTCTAGAAGGAGGGGGACCACCCGGGTTCAGATCCATGAGGCACCTCGGGTAGCAGAGAATGTGACAGCATCGCACAAATGATGGTCGATGAACTTCAACGTGGAGCGGCTGATGATCAGACACAGAGAAAGAAAAAAGGGGAAGCCGATGACCCGGCGGCAGCAGAGATCTCTTAGAGTACCAATTCCAGTCTCCGAAAGTGATGTGGGTGGTAAGACCCTTGAGGACGACCCCCCCCCTGGGGTCACAAAAGAAAAAAAGAAGTCAAAGGCAAACAGTAGGAGTTCCTTCTTCTTCTTGGAGGAGGACTCCGATCTGGAGGGTGTGTCTCTTTGGTGGAAGAGGGTAGCCAAGGGAAGAGAAGAAAGTGAGTAGAACAATATGGACCTTGACAAGTGGAGGAAGTGTCTAGATTTTTATACAGCGGTTATTCTTCGTTATTCCAAGGACCTTAGTTCCCTTGTTTGCCAGAATGCGAACACAAAATTGGAGATTAAAGCGTGTTGTTATTTGCCTTGTCTGGTCCTCCAGAGGTGACCTAAAAACATGTTTACATCCGCTAAAGTACTGGAGGATGTCAATGGTGTTCAGGGTCTAGCATGGGTGGTTGATTTGGTACGGGATGCAGATTATTGGACCACCTCGAAGTTTCTAACAAAACAGTTTGTTTGAATTGATTCATGAGTATTAAAACCCCTTAAATAATAAAAAAAGCCTTTTTCTAATTGCAATGCCTTTCTTTATAAAAAGATAAATAACACCGATAGACAAAAAAAATTAATGTTTTTTAAGTGTTATATTATTTCTTGAATTGCTTTTTTGCGTACATTACAAATCTGTAAATACTATTTTTCTATTAGTTTCAGTTTTAAATAAATTAAGGGCTTCAAAAAAAATTAAGTGAAAATATAGATAAATTCTGTAAAATTTATAATTTTGCAAAGCCATACCTCCTTTCTTTTATTAATAGCCTCTGGCAGATCCCGAATTAATGTCCAACAGTAATCGGCTTGCATGTTAGTATTCCCTTTATAGTGGCTTTCCATCACCGTAATGTCCTGGTGGAAACGTTCACCGTGTTCGTCCCTTATATCTCCGAGTTTGTTCGGGAAAAAATCTAGATGTTAGTGAAGGAAATATATTTTGACATATTAGATCACATGCTCTATATGAAGTAAGAAGTTTATAAACAATATCGTGGTAATTATCGGACTTTTGTTTGTCTAGAAAAGTTTTGCAAACTTATTTAAATGAAGCCCATATCTACAATATTTAACATCGAGTTAAATACATCATCTTGCAACAACTCTCTTATTTGAAGATCAACAAATATTCCTTCTTTAATTTTTCATTCACTTATATTCGGAAATTTCTGCCTGATGTATAAAAACCCGAGACTATCCTTCTTCATTGCTTTTACAGAATTTTTCATTAGTTCTAGCTTGATATGGAGAAGGGGTGAAAATTTTTTTGGATTCAACTAAGGGCTCATAAATAATATTTTTCCCATTTGGAGTTAGGTTTTCTTGTTTCTTTCACTCTCTGGTAACATAATTTTTATTCCGAGTCCGGCTGTCCCATTTGCAAAGAAAACACATGTCCTTGTCCACAGAGTCACATGTCCATTTAGTATAGCCTAACTGCAAGCCTAACAAAATAGCTATAACTTTCACCCATATGTTCCTGCTATGTTTTTTATAATTAATTTTTTCAAGAACGTCTTTATCACATTGTATGTCTCTTTCAAATTAATACGATAAGCGATTGGAATTGAAGTATATTTGTTACTGTTGTGTAATGGAACTACTTTTAAACTATACTTAGACGAATCTACGAAAAGCTTAGGTTTATGAACTTGTCCTAAGTTCAACATAAGCTCATCAATATTTGTGCAATAAACCAAATTATTTTTATCAATAAAATACTGAGAAAGTTCTTTTTGTTGGCTTTGAAAGCCCGAAATTTTTGTATATTTTGTAGTAAATTCCAACCTTGCAGTCCTGATCCTAACAGTTCAGCTTGATTTTTTGATAAATCCCTAACAAGTCATTTAATTCACCTTGTGATATAAGACATAGCTTATCGGAAGATAATTCAAAATCAAAATCATTGTCTTTTTCAGTACTGCTTGATTCTTCATCGGTGGTTTCGAAACATACAATCACAGGTGGCTCAGGAACTGAAATAATTTCACTGTGAGGTACAGGCCTGATTGCAGATTGCAGTTGCGGACATTTTATAGTATGTATAGATTTTTTAGAAATTCCAGACACTTGTTAAATAAAAGTAACGATCGGTTACATGATACTTTGGTTCACTAAAAACAATGGGTACGTCAAACGGCAAAGCTTTCTGTGTACGTTTTAGCCATCCTCTTAAATTTACAGAACAATTAGTGCACACTATATGAGGAACCAACGTCTTATCTTGATCAAGAATTTTACACTGAAAGTGTAAACGATGTGCTTTTTCAATTAAAGGGGAAATGTTGAGATCTGATTTTACGGGAAATTCACTACATACATAACAAAAGGCATCCTCACTATTTACACAATTTCGAGGCATTATGACATTGCACTGTTAACAAACTTAAGACAGCAATAAGACTGAACAAAATTAATCCATTCCTAAATCCAGTGCTTAACACAATTAACACAGCTGGAAAAACCGCTGTCATCAAATCTTGACCATGAAGGCTCTCTCTTCAATATTAGATATGATGTCATAATATGTGACGTATGATATGATTTAATTATTTGTATAGTATTGTTTATTTATAACTTACAAATTATGTTAACAAAGTTAAACAATAAAAAATGCGCTCACAAGGAGTTTAAAATACTAACTGTACCTTGAAAAACGAAAAAAATCATTTAATTAAAATTAAAATATTTTTCAAAAACGGTGGGTGATAGATTGTGAGTTCTAGTTTTCAACATCAAAATAACAGATTAAAATCATGTATCGCATGTTAGGAAACAAAAATGATGTTTATCAGTGTAATTTTAGGAGTTGGATACTAGAAATTTTGACCAGAAATGATGAGTAAGTTTTATGAATTTTATCTGTCAAAATTTAAAATATATGATATCCGTAATAAATTTTAAAATAAATTTTTTTCGGGGAACAACAGTCAAATCAGTTAGCTGATTTGTGATTTTAAATAAGAAAAAGAAACATTTACTTTAAATCGTTATGCACGAGGGCTGAAAATATTGTGCGAGTATTATCTATTAATGCAGTTAAAAATTTTTAGTTAAATTATAGTATTTAACACTTTTAGTGACTATGACGGATAATGTTAGTTAATTGTGTTATAGATTTCCGTTAATAAATTCTCCTGCATTTATAATTTAATGTTGTTTGAATTTTTTATCTTTTTTTTTTTAGTTGTAAATATGTTTATCCGATTTTTTTTTTATACAGATATATCATTTAATTTTTCCATCCAAAAGAAAAAAAAATTTTTTAAGCCTTAATCATAAAAAAATATAACTTAAAATAATAATTATAACAGCGTAATTACACTTTTATCAGGTTCGATCTCTAAAATATCACGTTTATGCTAAGGTAAAATTAATAGTGGTTACTATTAAAATTAATAGTACTTGTAATTATTAGTATTAACCAATAATTATATTAATAATAAAATATTCATAAATTTCGATAATTTTTATTTCAAAACAATAATTTAATATTACATAATTAAAAAAAGATAAAAAAATTTCCGATATTTTCAAAGAGATTTTGATTAGTGTAGTCTATTAAACGGTTTATTTCCTGTATTAAAATACACTTAAACAGTTTACTATTTGCTGAATGGAAGACGCTCTACGCGTTAGCTTATATATTTATATATAAGCTTTAAGGCTTGAGGTTAAGGTCAAATACCATTTCAACTTGTAGTATTTACCCCGTGATATTGCGGGAAATAGACTATCACTTTATTTATTCGCTTATCCAATATAAATAGACCTGAATTTCAATTTACACATTGAATTGACCGGCAAGTAGTTGTGAAAATAAAGTAAATAAACCACTATAATAAATTAAAACGAATTCATTTATTATTTATTTCATAATTGAAAAATTAATTCTTTTAATTAATTTTAAGAAAGAAAATGAATTTTAATTTAATAATAAAATTTAAACTTACATTACATTATATAAAAATATACATTATTTCTCTTGTTACAATCAGATAACAAAAGGTATATTAATTAAATATTGTGGCTCTCAGAGATGGTTTTTTTAAATAAATGGGCTACCAGGGTAATGAGCAACCATTCAAATAGATTGGCTGAGAAAAGAGCCGTTTGACCTGTGAGTTTACAGAATTAATTACCGCATTGACTTGGTCACCTTGGGAATTAAACTACGGCCAGATTTTAAAAACCTTTATCTAGTTTGTCATTCGACTGCCGAAACGGAAACTTGACCAGGTAAACCGATCGGCTTGATCTTTGTTGTCAATTATCTTCTTTCCATCATTGACGTTTTTATCCGATCGTATAAGTACGTTCTGTAAAAAAACTGTTAGTTTGCAGCAATAGGAAACTATTGATTGGCTGAGTTGTGACACACTCTATATTGGTTAAATAACAATCATCGTGACTGGTCATTACGGAAACCAGAGTGGTAAAAGTAACTTCAAAGATCAAGGAAACCAGAATAAATATAGTGAAGATAGCTTATGCAAAAAGAAGGTTTTAGAGGCTTTTGAAGTGCAGGCTTATAAGAAGTGTTGAAACTTTTTTATACTGATAATTACTTGTTAATACTTGTTAATTAATACTGGAAAATTTACTGCTTACTTAAACAGTTTCTGTAAATTTTATATTTTATTAAATTTTTGAAATGAAGTTAATAAATAAAATAAAATTTCCTTTTTTCTACGGCTGTATTGTAATTTTTAAATTCCTCGGCTGGAACGTATAATATGACCTATTAAGAAACAAATTTTTATCGTGATTGTTAAACCGATCAAAACCCTACCGTTTTTAACCACTGACCGATCAGAAGCGGGTATTGCTTAATATATCAGCTATGTTTTTTTACTTTGATTTTAAACTGATTTCGTAGATAACAAAGTGAAGTTAGTTTTAAAGTGCACAAATAGGTAATTTAGTTTCTATGTTACATTGTTTATCTTTTCAATCATATCTTATATTCTTGTTAATTATATCTGATTCTGTGGAACAAATGTCTTTAACACCGATCGATAATATAGAAAAGGCAGAAATTATGACTACTAATCTATTATCACAGAAACGTGTTATCGTTTAATTTTTTTTTTTTTAATTAAAAATATTATTCCAATAATGTATTATATCATTGATTTAAATCAATAATTCCTATGTTTCAGCCATGGAAAAAATACGGTATACAACGCTCTATAATGGCCATTAACGTTATTTAAATGGCTACCATTATAGACTTGGTGCAAAATGTACCATTATTTAATAGATAAATCAGTATTATGAATTAAAAATACATTTATAGTAGAAGCTATAAATATGGCCTATAGTGGCTCTATAATAATATCGCTCTATAATGGCCATTAACGTTATTTAAATGGCTACCATTATAGACTTGGTGCAAAATGTACCATTATTTAATAGATAAATCAGTATTATTAATTAAAAATACATTTATAGTAGAAGCTATAAATATACAGTTGTTTTGATATAGAGAGTAAAGCTGACTTTAGATTAATACTTGAGTAAATTTAGAAAATATAGCTGCCAAATTACGGGTTCCCTGAATTCATTAAACACAAAAAGAGAAAAAAGAACAGGTGAAATTATATGAGATCCTTCTTCTAAACTCTGAAGAGTTTTACTCTTTCTCTGATTTAATAACTTTTCATTTTCTATAGAATTTTATCTAAAGAAACAGTGTAGGAAATTTCGGTCAAATTAACTTTTTTACTTACAAATTATTTTTTTTTTTAAATTTCCCTATTTCCTGACGACATTGTTTTTTTTTTTTTTAATTTTAACGAAACATGCAATTTAATCTACGCAGTTAAGCTAATTTTCCTAATATTTCCAATGAATTAATGAACATAAAGAATATTATATGTAATGTTGAATTATATTAAGCATAGTTATGAATACAATAAAAATAAATGTATGTTTATCTTTGTGACTTTATAATAAAATAAATTTAGTCCGTAATGTGCGGTGATGTATTTTTACCTATCTTTTTAAATATTATTTCTAATATTCCCGGTAAAAACGAATTATTCATTTACTGTGAACCCATTTATAAATTTATTTGGGTCAAGAAAAAAATGATAAAAATACTAAGTATTATATTAAAATAAAAGATAAAATAATAAGTAATAATAAATATAAAATAATAATATATGTAATATATGTTTAATGTTAAATATTATATTGAAATATTATTTAGTGATCTAAATAACTTGATTAAATACGCTTTTATAAATATCAAGTAATTTTTGTGTTAGTCGATTCATTTAATATATTTGCTAATTTATGGAACTTCATTTAAAATTAAATAAAAAATACTAGGAACTTTTAATTAAATTAAAAGTTTTGAAGAAACTTAGATGTCATCTAAGTTTTTCTATATTCACATTTTGCTGGTAATTTTTAAGCAGAATTATGTACATCCAGAATATGTTGACTAACTCATTTCAACATGAACCTTACGTACGGTATAACATTACTGTGCACGGTTATATAATCAAATTATTCCATATCTTTCTTAGTTGTTGTTGTGCGTTAAATTTAGGACAAATTATACTTTATTGAGTTGAACAGTTTGTAGAAGAATAGGTAAATTTACCATATTAAAGATCTTAGATAAAATTTACCATGAATTTTTTTACCTAATCATATAAATACTTCAAAAAAAGTTAACATAACTTTTGGCATTATGTAGATGTTTTTTTTTATTTTTTAAAAGTACATTTTTATATTATGAAATTCTAATCGAGAATAAACGTTATACTAATAAAAATATAGATTAGTTCTTGACTTTAAAAAATGTATGTTTGATTAAAAACATAGCCTAAACGTATATGTTATCTTTTTTTAAAATATGATGTTATGCAAATACAAATAGAAATTCCGATGGTATAACATAACTATTTGTATTTAAATTAATTCCTATATCCTTTTTATATAAATTTTCCTTAACTCACCATTTTTCTTTGATAATCCATTAAAATCCAATTTCAGAGCAACTATTACTAAAAGAAGGATTACAAGATCCGTTTGATACAAAGAGAATGAAAATTCAAAGACTGTCTTTTGAATACTCAAAGAACATATTTAGTCATGTATAAATTTGATAAAAAGGAACTTTTCTACAAATAAATTTGTTGAAAGAAGTTTATTTTATTAATACAAATTCATATTAATCTTAATGAGATGAAAATAAATTTAAATTAATTACTATTTTTTTAAAAATTATTGTGGTATTTTTTATCATAAATTACAAAAAAAAAAAATGTTAAAAAAAAATTAGAGTATAGGAATTTCTAAGAATAAACTAAAACAGAATTATTCGAGTATGGAAAATTAATAAAAGGCTCGCTATTAGATATCGAAATATATTCTAAATCTTTGAACGACATTGAATGTTATTACCAAACATGAAAAGGTTTTTGGGAGCTGTAAATAATTTATTTTGAAAGTTAGTAAATTATTATTAAATTTATAAATTTACTATCAAAATATTTATTAACGTTTATTTGTAATTAGTTCTGTAATTTAACTCTTAGCAAGATTTGGTAAATATAAGTATGTAAATAACTCTAAATTATATGCAAAGCAAATAAAAATCAAAATATGTAATATTAAAAGGAAAATTTTTATTATATCAATACTTCTACCAAACTATTTATAAAATAAAAACAAATTTATTTTATTTTATAAATGTGTGTGCGTGCGTGTGTCAATTTTGCATTCTGAGAACGAAAATAAGTGTTTGATGTATAACGAATAACTCATTAATTGAATATTTTGAAAATTTCATTTTTACAATCAAAAGATTTTTCTTCAACGAGAACAAACTTATGAAAATTACGGATTTTAATTGGTTCATCACGTCTAATCCAAATCGGCACTTCCCTATTGAGATACGTGACAACTGCACGATGATAAAAAGATGGCGTGGCATCTTGCTGAAAAATGAATTTTGTGCCCATATCCTGTTGTAATTTTGGCGTTAAATAATGTTAAAGCATGTCTAGCTACCGTATCCCAGTTACAGTTAACTCGGCAAAAAAGAAAGCATCGTACATTTTGTAATAGCTTACAGCTAAAAAAATTTACCCTAGGGGATTTCCGTACATGTTCGATTGTGTGAAGTGGATTCTGCTCACCCCCAAATCCGAACATTGTGTCGATCCACTTTACCGCTGCTGTTATAGAAGGTTACTTCGTCTGGACAAAATTGTATTAAGATAAATATCTTCAATTTCAATTTTGTTTAACTCAAGTTCAAAACTCAGTTCGTTTTTCTTTATCATCTTTACTCAAAGCTTGTATCAGTTGTAATTTGTAGGGTTTAAATGACAGTCGATTACGCAATACCCTCCATACTGTAACCCTCTCTCTTTATCTGTTTACCCTCCGGAACTGCCGTAAGGTATTACTTCAGAGGATGAATGAGGATGATGTGTATGAATGTGAATGAAGTGTAGCCTTGTACAAACTCAGGTCGACCACTCCTGAGAAATGTGGTTAATTGAAACCCAACCACCAAAGAACACCGGTATCCACGATCTAGTA
>JAAAKQ030121445.1:0-13772 GCA_010016005.3 Zanna intricata | reverse complement strand
ATTCATACACATCATCCTCATTCATCCTCTGAAGTAATACCTTACGGTAGTTCCGGAGGCTAAACAGATAAAGGGAGAGATAAAAAGCTCGATAATAAAAATAATTAAATGTCGGTGTAATATAGTTAATTATCGGTGTCGTAGTTAAAATAAGAAAACATGAACGTCCAACAGAACACGACATACAAAATAATATAAAAGAGTACATAACATAAATCAAAAGCAGATGTTTCCCGTTCGACGTCGTCTAAGTCGAACAGTGAAACCTGTGATTAATGATTCAATAAATGTTGTAATTGCGATTATATGTGCGAAATCAAATCTGAGTCACAGATCTAAGGAATCATAAACGTCACTTTTTCATTATACAATATATAAATAAATAATCCTTTTATTGCGTAAAAAATAATACAAAATTGCATCACAATCGTCAACAGTAAATAACTAGGAAAATGTCGTTAAACATCTACAAAAAATTCAATTTAAAAAAATGTTAAGTCCTTTCTATCCATTCAGTCACCCCATTCAAATATAGAAAAAAAAATTCAAGCACAATTCATCATTTTGATATCAGGCTCTCTGTCCTTAAAAAAATTCTGACTAACTATCCCAGCGACTATCCATGAACTCGTCAACAGAACGTCCTAGACACCAAAAGGCATTTTACTCGAGATTCAAACCGACTAGGAATGGGAATTTGTTTGAAATCATCTGGGAGTCTATTAATTAATCTGACACCAACTTGCGACGGCAAACGTTCGAAAGCCACTGTTCTGTGCTGTTGGGCAAGCAAGAAGTAATCCCTTCCTGTGGTATCGTAAAGATGCGCTACATCTCTGTTCCGCACTAAATTAAATAATTTTAAATTAAGATACAATTTTTTTTCTACAGAAAAAAATTATCCTTTATTCCAACACGACATGTAAGTACTGCGTTAAAATGATAAAATCTACGTTGAGAGTCGGTTGTAGTACTTACTACAGCCGATTTTCATTTACAGAACTGATTCGATTAAAAAATTCAATTTAGAAAACGAAAGTATTTTTTCCTTAGTAAGTTTTAAGCATCCAGGTATAAAAAAAAATTTATTCCGCGTAATATTTCATCGCAACTTCACTAGATATTAATTAGCAAATAATATATTAATAAGAAATACCGGTTATCTATTCACGTTTAAATCGATATTATTCGAAAACTTTCTAAAATATTTTTCAGGATTACGATTACTACGTACGCATCATGAACTCATGATGCGAACATAGTATGTAACAGAAATCTTGGGAGTGCAGAAATTTCTCCGCCCCTAAAAAAATTGAACTAAAATCTATCAAGAAAATCCATAGTGAAAATTTATCTTTGGATTTTACACAAAATAATAAATGGAAAAGTAACAACTATAATTAGCAAACAACATTAAATAAAGCACTACCAAAAGACAAAGAAATATGTCACAAAAGAAAACTCTCGAATGCCGTATGAACACGTATTAGACAAAGTCATAAATATAGATTTTCAGCCGACATTACGTTACGGTTATTACGTTACGGATAGGGTGCCGAAAATCATCCCATGCCGCAAACCAGATGTATGGAGAGATTTCTGTAATTGTCTAGATTAAGACACTGTCACAGGATCGACTGCACTGTACGCGGGGCCTACGTTTCTCCTTGACATTTAAAATGCAAGAAAAAAACAGTTCGCGCATTGTACAACCGGTCTAGGCGTAAAGAAGAATCGCGGATACCTGCTTCCAACACCGAATAATAAAACTACTTAATTCCACTCAAGCGCGTACATTAAAAAGGACCAATTCTAAGAATATAACAATTACAATTAAATACATTCGGAAACGTCGCACAGAACAAGCTGACTCAAGGGCCGGTGAGTATGACAAGAAACTTAACTGAGCCGGAAAAAACATTTCCTCTCCAATATCTTTCTACAAACAGGCATGAAAGGTTTTAAATTGTCGAAAAAAATAATACCTATTTTCCCCCAGAAAAATCATTGGCAGCAAATTACAAATAAAATAAACATTGAAATAGAAATAATTAACAGAATCGATTAAAGAAAAAACAGGCGAGTAAATAAGCTGTAACTATAACGTAAGCTACAATTAGTTAATGCTATCTTATAGCGCTACCGAAAGCAATACAGGATTTACGTGATATTAAATTCTAATAAAAAAATGAAAGTTGCCGGCCTCCGTGGCGCGAGTGGTAGTTCCTCGGCCTTTCATCCGGAGGTCCCGGGTTCGGATCCCGGTCAGGCATGGCATCTTTACACACGCTACACATGATTCATCTTCATCCTCTGATGTAATACTTAACTGTGGTTCCGGAGGTTAAAAGAAAAAGAATGAAAGAGATCGATGCAGATGAACATAAGTATGAGTGCCATTAATTAGAAATTTAATGAAAGAAAAAAAACCCACGCTACAATCGATCTACACTAAATTTCCAACTCATCGAGCGAAAAAGTAATTTTCCGCTTTTTTTATATCTATAAAATAAGTATGATTTCTAATAGCAGAAATATGCGAGCAATTCGGGTTCTGATTCTCTAGCCAGGAAAAAGATTTTGGAGCTTCAAAAATATTTTTTATTTGGCATAATTCACTATATAATTCATAGAACTTTTAGTAGCAAAAACAGTGTCACAAACGAAACAAACACCCGAACTGTTGAAGAAAATTTGTTTAGTTAAAAAAAAATTAAATACATAACCAACCTTTTAAAACAACTCCATTAAAAACTAAAAAACCTTATCAATTGAATTTTAAATATAGACTTCTTAAAACGGACACGATATCAAATTAAGACTACAAACGATTCCGCTAACTTTAATTTAATTTTCCGCTAACTTCAGAAGCAAAAATTTCAAATAAATTATCTACTTCAAGGATTGAATCGCATACCAACACGGAAATACTTTAAACTCAAATGAACTAAACCTAAAACGATATTAAAGTAGAGTTTAAAATATCAACGACAAAAAATTGTTATAAAAAGAGAATTATTAAAAACAATTACCGGTTATAAAAAAAAAAAAAATGCAATTAAATCGAACTCGAAAGATAATTTCTCCACCGATGTAGGTCCTTTCAGCGTGTCAAAGTTTTTCAGCAAGGTCAGGCTAAAAATTTTATTACTAGGTGTAACTTAAATTTGTTTTTCTTTAGACCGTGTCATATTTATAAGAAGTTTTTCTTTATTATCTAATCACTTTTAAGTAGTGAAATCAAATCATATCTCTAAAAATTATAACATCTTTCTTTATATCTCTTGATTATTTACCCTGTATTTAATTCAAACGACTGTTCCAACAAATAAAACGGCCAACATCGGATAGCAAATTTACTAAACCATGAAAGTCACAAGCATAATTTGTATAATTTTTGTACAACAACTTTTTGAACGGATTTAGGCAAACAAAAACTTTTCTAAAAAGTAAACGAGTACACAGACACAATTCCTGTCACGTTTTTATAAAGACATTCATAAAAATTTAAACTTCAATTTTCATCGTAGAATAATGTACATTCTACGAAAATATTTATAACTGAAGAGGTTTTAAAACTTTAAGATCTCAATGTAGGCCGCATTATTTCCCTTTTGAACAAATTTCTATCACCGTTATTAATTTTTTAACATTTTTATTATTTTCCATATGAACAAAAGAAAAAAATATTTACTTTTTTTAAGTGTTGTAACATGAAAAAAATTAATCTCCCGAAAACAGCGAAATCGTTCTCACAAGCAGCAGCGTACAAATTATATATATTAAAAATGTAATAAAAAAAACTAACCAAGATTTAAACTACGATGTCGTAATAGCATGATGTAAATTTAGTATATTTATTGCTTAGTACCGTTAGTTTAGTAGTATGTAATCCTCAGCTACTTTTTTTAACCAAATATGACCCAACATTTTAATTTTAGTCTTACAACATAGATATTTGCATAAAACTAAAACTAAATACTTATATCGTTAAGAAAATAATTATCTACTAAAAATGATTAATTATTAAACATTTTGTTTCCTATTTTTCGAACGCGAATGAAGTTCAACTTTTTTTCTTTTTGTATTTAAGAAATTGCTTGATTTTACACTCTCCCAAAAAAAAAAAAAATACATATATAAACAAAAAACAAAAAAGATGATTTAATCAAAAAGCTTAGAAAATTTACTCTAAAATGCTTTTTTAGTTTTTCTAGCCGAATCTTATCCCGGGAGAAAATGCTACATTCTTCACCTTCTTTCATCTGCTTTACAGTAGATATCTAATTTAGTACATTTTACTTCCCTGATTTACTCAGTGAAGCTATTTACTTTCTTAAAAACAGCTTTTTAAGTAAGAAACTGTTTTTGAATCGTCAAAATAAACGGTTCAAGAAGTTTTTCAAAAGTTGTCGAACACGATGATAGTTCCTAAACGTTCTTCACAAGTCAATTTCTGCGGTATACACAGACATAACATCTGCAGGAAACAATTTTTGTCCCTCTTTAGTCCCCGAAAACGAGCGCAGGCATCACCGATCGTTTTATAAGGACTCATATCTGAAAGAGTTAAAGCATATAAATGAACGTGCACGCCGGTTTTCACCACTCCATTATTTTTTCTCTTAGAAGATTCATGTAGAACTTCATAACAGATCGCATAAAATTAATGATTTCTTTATTAATTCATTAGAACAGCTGTTTGATTTATATTCCGCGCGATGGCGCGCATATTTGTTCTTTATTAATTATAACTATCATTGTTATCGTTTCAGTACGGTGTCATCATTACGATTCAAAATGAAATACACTACAGCAAAGAGTGTTCATTGTAAAACAATGCAAAAAAAATCGATCACAGCAATGTAAAAAATAATACTAGATTAAAATCTGATAGGAATACAAAGTAAAATACCAGACAGGATCACAATACTGTGTTGATTCGCAAGTCGAAAACAACTGATAATCTTCTAGATGAAACCGGACAACATTGTCCGTTTAAATCGCTGTAGATGATCAGGTGCTGTTCGGATAAGTCATTAAGGCATCTGTCTCCGGAGAGCTATTCTCGTACTCGATGTGTAAAAGAACTGAGAAGGTAGTTAAACTTCGACCGTACCGGATGACGGTTGTTCATGAATTGTTGGAATCCAAAAAGGTTAAATTATTTAATATTGTTGACAGTTTCAGAGGACCTTTGTTGCAAGTCCTGGCATATTCATGCCGGTTCACAGATGAAGCATGTTTCCACTAGCCTAGCTATGTTAAACGAAAAACAGGGCTGCACAATATCAAAGTCGTTTACGAAGAGCTTATGCACCCAGTGAAAGTCGGAATTTGGTATGCGCTATAAATAGAGAGGAACATACACACTTTTTTAAGCGATTCGTTGAAAGACATTTTGATAAAATTGTACTACGTCATGGTATTTCAACAGGAAGACGGCACATGCTATACGTCACGGAATCCGCGGCTTAGATTTTTGAACCATGGCTTCAGTTTCTTTGCAACTCCAGGAACTTGTGGGCATAGAGATCATTCTGCTTTACTTGACCAGATTCTTTCCTTTGGGGTTATCTGAAAGCAAGAGTATTTGCTACGCGTCCTCGGATATTAGATGGTTTAAAGCTGAACAACACGTGCGAATTCAACAACGGTACCGACAAGGCAACGATACATCGAACGGCCATGAACTTAGAACGACGTGAACTGACCTTGAGGTGGACGGAAGAAATTTTTAGCATTTGATAAAGTAATCTCCCATAGATTATGTACATTTAAAAAACAACAAAACGTTTGTAGCACTATTAATGATACAATAAACTAATAAAGGAAGTATGATTTTTATACGAATCACCCGTATAAATAAATTAAAGCAATTTTTACAACACTTTAGTGTGAGAGATTATTTTGAAATAACACTACATTCCAATAAAAACAGAGCAACAGAATTACAGAAGAATAAGATTTTTTTTTTTAAAACATAAGCGATAGAACAAACGCTGCACTGTTTCAAACCATGAATCCTTTTAACAAAATTCAAAATTTTGAGAGCACGCGCGCGTAAGTAATTTTTTAACTTACAGTCGACAACAGAAGATGAATACGACTATTCCTTAAAAGAAAGAAAGAAAAAATTTTGACTCGATAGTTAGGAATAATTTTAGTACAGTTCTAACGAATACATAAAAAATAACCCCTTCAGAAGATCTTTTTCCGTATTCTTAAATAGGTAATGCACGATAAAATTATCACCAAGGTCTCTAGTTACCACAAAAAAAAGAAGAAAATTATAATCTGAAAGCCACATATTTATACTTGTAATCAGCCAACACTAGGTTTTTCAATACTTGCACAGTAACATAATCGTATAACGGCTTAAGATAAAGCCTCATAATTAACAACTTTCCACTACCGAAGATTAGAAAAAAATATTTAAAATATGTAACTATACGTCGTGAAATATGCAAGATTGCTTAATATTTTTCCAACTGATTTAGTAAATTTTTAGTGTAGCATCATTCACTTAGAAGCGACTTCACAGGGGGTTAGCGCTCACAGCAGTACAGCGAATAATTTAGAAAACAAGAGTATTAAGTTAATCGTGTTATATTTACAAAATTAAAGGAAAGTTTTTTCTTAAACGTTACAAACTTTTCACTTTTTTGCAAATTAATTTTGCAAAAAATTAATTCATCTCATTACATATAGAAATTTACAACCGGTTATGAAGTGAATATTAGCCTATTTCAGCAGATCTAAAGCACGACAGTAATTTACATTAAGTCTTCAGTAATACGAGTATTTAACTGCGGTATAATTAAAATGTACTGACAATTTGTAATCCACGACAAAAAAAAGTGAAATAGAGAACAAAACAAGTATGTTTCCTCAGAAGATGACTGATTAAACGAGAAATGAAGTACCAGTTAAAAAGTGTCTAATTCACCTCTAGGAGTTCTACTCTTACATTGAGGATTTCCTCGGTGTAACTGTACAAGTAAATTCGTTCGTAAACCGTGACAATTTTTCAGAAATGAAGCGCAAACTAAGTTAAGTCGTAATATACTGCAGGTTAGGAGAGATACACTTCTTTTTTCCTCTGTATGAATTTATTTCTTTTACGTTCAATGAAAGACTGTATGTATAATAAAAGCATTAACCGATTAAAAATATCGTCCAAAAATATAATGAAAACAGATCGTTAGAAAAAAAATCAACTGAAGTTTCCAATTAAAAACTACGAGAAGACTAGTCTATCACAAACCGATACCAATAACGAAAAAGTTCGATATCAATAAGAATTATGAGTGTTAACACATTTAACGAAAACAAAAAGAACAAAATGTTTCATTTAATCGAAAAAAAATTTTGTTTTTCTAAAGAAAGTTTAATAAATACTGTTGGTGTGCCGTAATCCAAGTAAGATGCACTGCAGCACAATAGTAGTCCCATGACTTGACCAGGTAAAGTCTGCAGTCGCATTCGACTGAAATGAATTCGCCGATGACCTGGTGGACTGCATCTGACAATTTATCTACTCCTTTGCACACCATCGCCTCGTGCCCGGTCGCACATCGCCTATTAACACCGATCTTCTGGCTCTCGGATGTACGCCTGGCAATGTACCCATCCGATCCGAATGCGCTGCTCCATTAGTCGTTTTTCCACCCGCAAACTAGTAATAACGATCGCAATCATAGTATCACCGAACGTGGCTCGGACCGATATCACTTTAAAATCTTCCATTTCACCAAATATCTGCGACAAGGGATTTCTTTGTCAGATGTGTCACCAGATGCAACTGACAAAGCATAATAGTGCTTTGTCAGATGCCTTTACATGCATAATACTGTGTCAGCCCTCCTTAGTTTGAGATCCGCTCGAAGCCCCATCATCTTAGAACACAGCTCAATTCGGAAATCCTCAGCAGCTGTTGCTCCCTTCACCCTATCATGAAGGTCATCGTCGACTCTTTATGCAGGCAGAGTATCTCACTGACCTCCCTACTAGGCACCGCCTCCTTCACGGTCCTTAGGAGGTCGGCGTTAAATCCTACTCTGCGCCTTGACTATAATAGTTCTACTATCAGAGACAGCAGGTGTATATCGCCTATCTCGCCTGTCCTCATGCGGCACAATGCCTACTGGAGACTAAACAACTCTAACCTTATCTTCACAATCCCGATATAGGTTAATCAGTAACATACGGATATATTCACCTATCTTGCCACCAGGTATAACAAAAACAGGGAATGGAGTAGCCCGCCCTATCTTTCTAGTCGATTTCAAAAATTTAATTAATGATCTAGCTTCACCTTCAGCAAAATTGAAATACACCGTATTACGCGTCCGCTGGGTGGAGGAATCTTCTTCTCCCAGTGCCGATGAAACCTCCTTAATGACTTTACCAGATCTAACCCGCATCTCCTGCGTCAAAGAATCTCCAGTATCAACTCCTGAAATGTCCTTAAACAGACACAAGTCATCGTCGTCCGGCACGGAAGCTACGTGTTCAGACTTCTCCATAATATCATCAGACCATTTCTTCTTCACAAGCCCGAGTAACACGTCATCCGACACCGAATCGGTCAGGACATCCACCACATTCCTAATTCCACGCTCCCACGGCCGTTCAGTTTGCTTAGACATATCCCTTTGGGGCACCAAACTTGGATGCGAAAGCTCATCCAGAGAATTCACGACAACTTCTAGGTCTTTGGCTTTTTCTAAAGCCTTAATTGTACACTCTTTAATTTCCTTCTTGGTATTAATATTCAGCAAGTAATTCTTGGTAACCCACTCAACAAGTACAGCTCCTCCATGATGTGGATATCATAGCTGCCTTCCCCAAGCAGAAGGCAGCTATGGTATCGACCACCTCGACTCGAGCCCTTTCCTGACAATTTCTCAGCATAAGTAGTCCTCCTGTGCCGCCAACTGCACCAGAAGGTTCAGACCCGTGCAATAGCTCCTCATCAGACGAAGGACTCCCCCCCCCCCGCGAGAACTTCAATGAGAATTAGAAGGAGGATCACCTTCTATAACTACAAAAATGTAAAATAAAATATAAAAAGTCCAACAGTTTATAACCTCTCAGCATATAAGTTACAGCAAATAAATCTGAAGCAGAGGGGGTTTTTTTTTTTTACCTCCGGTACCACCATTAAGGTGGAAGTGAATGAATTTTAGCGTCTATGAAAAATGCCACGCTCGGATGAAAGGCCGAGACGCTACCACTCGAGCCACGGAGGCCGGCAACTGAAGCAGAAGTTACTTTACAGTAAAATAACTTAGCACTTCCGAGATCTAGCCCTATACAAGTGGAATTGTTAGAAGTTCTTCAATCGTATTCCCGTACCGTCGGGATTCTCATTAATAAAATCCAGGACAGCAAACCGACGATCTCATACAGCTATATATACACTGACTGAATTCGCGGCGACTAAATGTAGTCCCTTGAAACTAGAAAATTATCAAAATAAACACATCCTAATAATAATAATAATAAGAGAAATCCCAATCTTTCATCAGAACACTGTGTTTCTGAATCTTCCGCGAGCGATTAACTTTATTGTAGAAATTGAATCCTATAATTAAAAAGTAAATATAACAATTTGCTCTTTTTGTTTTCTTAACGTAGAAAAACAAATAGTCATCTCCAACTTAATACGATGCTAGAATCGCGATTTTATTTTAACTAATGGAAAAGTACGTATTCAAGTACTAATATCAGTGAAAATATCTTCTAAACATGCGTCCATACTCGCAGTTATATCTTCATCTTATTCCTAATACACTTGACAGTCTAGCCGCAGAACCTACAAAAATTACCGTACCCGCTTAATCTACATTATATCCGTTTCAAGTCTCTGCTGTATGCAAGATCCTAACGTCGAAAACTGCTAATACTTAATACAAATCGGAATTCAAACTCGATAAGATGAAACACAGTATTTTTCTGTCACATCAGAAAGGATATAGAGACAATCAACAAAATACTAAAGTCTTTTAGACATGCGCGCATTTTTAGATACGTTTACCTCAGAAGTAATTCAGTCCGATTATAGAAGACCTCCGTTAATTCTTACTGAATTCTTTTACAGATATTTACCGAATACAATTTACAAAAGACAACAAAACAAGTTGAAAAAAAAAGCTTTTAATTATTTTAACTCTTCATTTATAACTCTTAACGTACATAATGCGGTATATACAGTATTTCCATTCTTAAATCGGTTAAATCTATAACTATTTTTAAATACCATTCGACTGTTCGATCACCGCCATCAGATTACTTTGTGTTTATGTTCGACCGTATAATTTGGATACGACTTTTAAACCACCGAGCACAGAAATTAAACCACTGGTACTTACAGGAAGGAGAAATCTAGAAGGCCAAATTGCGTTTCTTTAATCGGTAAAAGTATTTCACGAAGATGAATTTTAAACAATTTTATTTTTAAAAAGGTTAACAGCGTAGTTTTAAAAATCGAGTATATAATACAAAAATACTCGATTAGTATATAAAATAAGCATTTACAATATCAATAAATTATTTTATCTTGCTAATGATTCTTTGCTTCGCTTCTTCGGTTAAGACATGAACTAATAAGTACGAAACAGAACGGGTATAATAATACTGTTAAAATGTTATAATTCCATCTGTTCTCCATCGCTCGTTCAAATGAAATATAATTATGAACTAAACAAGGTGTGTTGCTGTAATCCTAGCGATAGTATCAAAAACTAATTTATTGTCGAACTTGTCGTTCGACAATATCGAACGAGAATAATTAGAAAGGGTTAGTCGTAGGGATTTATAATATTATTTTTAGAATTTTTTGCGCGTTTCAGAATTCTTGAAGCAGAGTCGGATTAGAATCTTAATTTCCTTATTTACCCTCAGTGTATTTTAAATAAAAATTACAGAAAAAACAGTAAATAATCGCATATTACTAGTGACTCGTACATGTAAAAGTGACTGGCGAGTAGATTAATATATAGTTAAGATCTTCTGCGACATTAACAGTTAACAATACGAAGTCCTTCAAATTTACATTATAAATTATAAATAATTAATAATGCTACTACCAACAGTATATTACAGATTTTCTATGGAAACAACAAAAACATAGATATCGGCGGACTGAATAAAACATTCAGTTTTGTTTAGATTTCTAACGCAAACATTATACACCGGTAACATCTTAATGATTGCGTCTTTTTGCAGTGGAAAATACTGATAATGAACAGCGACAAAATATTACTAAGTTCTATGTTAAACTTTTGTTGTCGCCTAATGAGGTACGCAGAACGGTACAATATTCCTTTTTTCCATTTATTATCCATATTTTACAACATTTAATTGCCCAGTCTTCATTAGTCGGATCATATCAATCGCCTATATATTTATTATTTCACGTTAAAATATTTTCTCAGATAAATATTTTGTCTATACATCAATCGAATTTAGAATGTATGAGCAGTTTAAAAAGAATTTGGAAAGAAGATGTACTTAATAATAAATAAATAGATCCTTATAATTTACTTAAAGAGTTCCGTTTCATTATTATAACGAACTAAGTTAGTTAAACTTTTTAGTGAACGACTTTGGATATTCGTATCACGTAAAATAACGATGACTTTTTGCCTTCTAAGATAAAAAACCAACAGTTAATTGACGATAAAGTAAAGAGCCTGTAAACTGGATTTGCATTACGTTTCCTTTCACTAGATCATACGGAAAGTGGCTCTGTTATGATACACTCCCTCGTTTCCTGGAATATAAAAAAAAGGCGTCTGTCGTGCAATATTAGTTTCATATATAATTAATAATTTATTCAGGCTGTATAGAAATCTCAAAAAGAAACTAAATTACAAAAAGTAGAATAATAATAACTAGGTGATTATACTTTGATGACGAAAAAGTCGTAAGTTATTTCTTTGCCATGGTGACAGAAATATAATGATGAAGTAAAAGGATTAATCTATTTTATTCCTTAATGAATATCTTTAATTCACAACTTCACCCTCTTTATGGAGGGGGGGGGGTGGCGAAGAAATAATGAATATTTGTAATATCTTAACCTTCAAGGGAATTAGAGCTTCGATCGACGGCTAAAACCTTTCTCGGGATAACACCAATGTCACCTTTGTTCTCGCGTGATACAACAAACAAACAGACAAATTTTTATTACATATATATTTCCGAATAACCGTGATCTGTTAGATCGAAAATGTAACTAATGCATACAAAAGTTAGCTTTCAACTTACTAATAAATACCCGTTTGAATTTTGAAAATCGGACGATAGTTTGCAGAGATATTATAAGAGCACCCCATAGCACTTCCCAAAACAGCGCCCCAGGAGCATCCAGTTTGCTAGCATTTGATGGTGATAATTGGTCTGGCCTCCCACGAGGTGCTTGCATAACTCACCAATCTAGCCTCACATGCAGTCCCCCATGGATAACCAATTATTGTTAAACAGGCATTTTTTAAATATATTTAATTACTTTATTTAACATAAATTTAATTATATTATTTTTGTAATATTATTGCATTCAACTGATTTTAATTATTAAATTCAACCCCAACTTATACAGAGATACAGACTCGCAGTTCATTAATTCAATTCATTAAAGTTTGTGCTTCAACCGGCAAATCTTCACATACTCTATTCATTTTTTTGAGATGAAATATATCTAAAAAAAAAACCTTCTCAGTTATGTCAATACACATGGTAAAAATTCGATTGTGATTGATGGAATAGGTTTTTTTGTTTATCCCACACAAATAAAAACCCTTTTCCTTTTCATATAAATAGTATAGACATAGATATCGAGAAAATAAGTTTTTTGAGAAAAATGTAAAACACTTACGAATACTTCTTTAATTGCCGAAAACAAAAACACCAGTTAATTGGAAAAAAAAAAAAGAAATAACAAAATAAGAACAATATATCGTAGGAAACTTCTTTGAGCCCAGCTGATTTTATGGAAATTTATATCAAACTTTTTAAAATTTGCGATTTTCCGAACATTTTCGGAAACTTATTGTAAATTTTATTAATTTCTTTACGTTAAGAATCATTTTCCAGTTAACTTTAGCTTTGTATTGCTCTAAAAAAGAGTCCATATTATTTGTTATTCGCTTTCTGTTTATTTATATTATTCTGTTTAGAATTAATTTCGTACAAGTTTTATTCTGCAATTTACTAAGTTTTTACAAGTCAAACGTAAAAAGCGCGCGTTTTTCGCCGGTTTTCTAAAATACTACTAAAGTTACAGTTGTCGGTTACAGTTTTTACATTTTTGTGTCCCAAGAATTTCTATACGGCTTCATTTAACTGTAATAGATGAAATTTGGGCGAAATTTTTCGCAATCCGCAACTCGTTTCCGGACCAATGTTTATATGTACTTTTTTCTTTACTTTTAAATATCGAATGAATTGCCTCAGTATCTGCATAATATGGTAAATCATCCTTCATATATTTAAATATATTACGACCGGTCTTGCCCTGAACGAAATGAAATTTGTACGCACGATTTATCACCATCGAGAAGAGAATTTTTTTTTAATTTTGTCGCCCACAACAATAACCACCATTTACAAACTCGACGTTACAGATCACGTCCACTGTCCCGGAATAATAACTGAATCGAGAAAAAGATCCATTTACTACCTCTCTATCTTTATCTGTTTAGCCTCCGGAACTACCGTAAGGTATTACTTCAGAGGATGAATGTGTATGAATTCGAATGAAGTGT
>JAAAKQ030121400.1:0-32010 GCA_010016005.3 Zanna intricata | reverse complement strand
TTCCAGCAATATAATAAATTCATTATGTAAAAATTCCAGATAATTTCTCCCTGTGACACGATGTTGTAGTATGAAAGAACCAATTAATTGGTCATTTATGATAGCACACCAAACATTCACTGAAAAATCGTTGCTGGAAATTTTTTTCCACTATAGCATGAGGGTTTTCTTCAGACCACCAATGCACATCCCGTGTGTTGTTTATTCCGTTACGAGAGAAAGTAGCTTCATCCGAAAATACTATAAATGGAATTAAATGTTGATTCCTATTAACCCATTGACAAAACTGCAGCTGGCTGGCACAGTCACCAGGCTGGAGATGTTGCACTTTCTGAATATGAAAAGGATGCAATCCATTGTTATTTAATGTCCTCCAAACTCTACTTTGTGAAATATTGAGCTTTGTTGCAATTAATCGTGTGCTTGTTGCCGGACTACGTTGAACCACCTGCAGAATGTTTTCACCTTCATCAGCATGATTTGCTTGTCGTTCAGATGAAATATGAGCACTGGGAAGTGTACCATTCTCACGAAGATTATTAAAAATTCTAATAAATACTTTACAATTTGGTACAACACGACCAGGATACCTATGTTGATATTTCATAACCGCTGCCGCAGCACTTCCATTGTAAAATCCATAAATGAAAATCATGTCCACATATTCGGCATTAGTGAAGATACGTGGCAACTTTCAAAACAAAACTAAACAGAATTTCCCTTTTTTTAACAGACTTGATTTTTATGCACTCTAAAATGAATACAAAATTTCTTAACAGTTTTCTGAAATTTTTACGATAAAAATTTGATGTTATACTCCAAAAACGATTTAACAGCAAAAGATTATTTAACACATTACCACAATTAACTGACAACAATAAGTAGTATTTAAACAAATTGTGATGGAAAAATCAGTGTTGCCAACTTGTTTTCAATAGGTCTAAAATTATTGTACCTACTGGACACATCTGTTTTCTTTATTGTAACATTTTCTTTAAGTTTTTGTCGGTTTTGTTGTTAATAAGAGTCGACATGTTTAAAATCTTATTTGTTTTCTGTCGACATTATTTACATCAGTCTTCTTATAATTAAATTCTCTACAATTTTTGTTTAAAAAATGTATGATTTATTGCCAATTTAACGTTATTATACGTCAAACGTAAAAAAATGTTTTTTGACCCTATTTTTGGCGTTTTACATGGGATATCTTAGAACAAAGAGAGATACAGTTCTGGGACATAATTTTTTATATTTCCCAGCTCAAAAATCATAAGGAACAGTTGAATTTTCCCCTTAATTGACCTTCCCAGAATATCAGAAAGCCCTAAATTACCCGGAGGAACTGAAACTCGGGCGAAATCTTTCACCCTGTATAACTCGCTAATGAAGCGTTTTTGGGCCTATGTTAATATGAACTTTTTTCTTATTTTTAGCCTCTAGAATGAGTTGTCAAAGTATTGCCCTATACTCCTGAATCACCCTGTATAGATACAAAGTTATTTTTTTATTAA
This sequence comes from Zanna intricata, assembly GCA_010016005.3. Classification (NCBI taxonomy): domain Eukaryota; kingdom Metazoa; phylum Arthropoda; class Insecta; order Hemiptera; family Fulgoridae; genus Zanna; species Zanna intricata. The sequence continues at coordinate 30,499 of JAAAKQ030121400.1, read as the reverse complement.
ATAAAGTAGAAATGGCTGTTATAACTTGCTACATGATTTTTTGTTCATTTTTGTAATTTTTTGTTTATTAAATTTTTAACAATAATTTCTTTCCCCAATCTTCGAACCTTTTCTACAATATATCTGATAATATGTTACCCGATTGGGTGGTTAGCCACTCCTGACAACATCTTTTAATTCCTTTTTTTGATTTACTTGTGGAAACATCTGTTCAGTCCTTCAAAGAGAATAAATAGTTCAATAATTTACAGATGATATATTTTAATGTATTTGTATAAAAATGTTGATATTTCTATAAGTGCTCAAAAGCTAAATTTAAAAAAAAATAAAATTTAGTAACATTTATAAAAGTATGTAAAATATGTATAATTCTGTCAAATATAAGAATATACATTAAAAATTTTGTAATTGCAACATCTTAGCACCTTTAGAAAAATATGGTATTTTCAGTAAACCAACATTTTACATAAAATGCAAAAGAATATACAATAAAAAATCCACAAGTTTTGGATGAATGTACTTTCTTTCCAAAAGATTTAATCCTGATTAACATGATATCCCCCACAAACAGATAAAGTAATCAAACATACATAATAATAATATTTTGGGCAAGGTACAGGGGATCATTTCAAAAAATATAAAATTTTTGTAAAATATTTCTAAGAAATAGATAAATAGAAAAAATAAGCTCCTTCCACTAGACTTAAAAAAATTAATTCACTCAAAATGCATACATTTGTAGTATCAACTAATTAACTCACATATTATTTCCACAGTTGACCATTGAGAGAAGACCTGGTTTAGTATGTTTCAGTTTAGGTAGTTTTTCTGCTTCATAATACCGAGCTTTTTCACCATATATAATTCTGAAAAAAAAAAAATAAATAAAACAATTATGACCACATATTTATCAAGTGAACACTTGAATAGATTTTATACATCAGAATTAACACATCAGCCCGTTCACAGAGGTGTATAAGAATAAAAATGTACAGTTCTGAAACGTATCATTTTTGTAAATAAACATATATTATGCTATATAAAACACTCAGATAAACAAACATGGTGAATTGATCATGCTCATACATACATATATATACACACACACAAACACACATAATAATAATATAAATTATTCATTTATCAGCTAATAGTTGGAAACATTACTTCAGTCTGCTAGATCCAAATAAATTTGTAAAAATTAACATCTAACTTAGCCGTAACAAAAATATACATTATTTCAAATGTATATAAATTACAATTATGGTGAGATTGGAAGAGATGAGATTTGTTGAATTCTGCAGTAAGGGCAAACGCATACTATGTGGCAGCCGCAATGCATGTGGCTGAACAAGCAGCCAGCAAGGTGGTGGCCGCAACCACAACTGCCCAGTCACAAGATGGATGTTACCAAGATAGCTGCAGTTGCGTATTTCTATAATCACTTGAAAAGGCAAAGAAAAAAATATTGGGTACATCCCATTTTACAAAGTCATTTTTCAAAGGGCATGTTTTACAATTTTTTTTTGTGATCTGTGTCAACATGAAAAATTTTTTTTCAATTTCACCAGAATGTGTCAGCCAAGAGTTCAGATAATTTTTTAAAATAAAACTGTAGACAACTTTAGAGGTATAGAAACATTAATGCTCTGTGAATAGGACATTTTTTTGGAATATTCATCACAAGAGAGATCCTGTATCTTTCTTTAACTTCAGAAATAAGTTTTTCTGTATTGAAATCAATTTACAACACTGTAGCAATATTATTAATAAAGACTAAAGAGAAAAAGACGAATTTAAAAAATATACATTTGCACATTTTTGCTAAATTACACACCAAAATTACAATTTAATTCAATTTTGCATACATTTGCACATAACTTAACAGGTCATCATCAGATTGCATACTAGCTGTCTGATGTGCGCATTGTCCCATTACAATTAATGCAAATTTTGACCCCAAGATTTTGGTTGGTCGTGGCTGCAAGAATGAAAACCGCTGGCTGCAGCAGCCAGTTGGTCGCACTGGCATGTGTGCATTCATTTATATGAATTTCATATAAATTGGTGTAGATGCAATATGTTCGTTTGTCCCAAAGTATAAATGGAAATACATATGTTTTTTTTTTTGGAAGTGAAAAAATTAGCGTACATTGTCTTTAATAAATCTTTTATTTCTGAATGTACTGAAATAACTAAACCTTAGTAAAATACTTATGTAACTATATTTTGTTTTTATTATTAATTACAAAAAGAAATTTGCAAAAAAAATATGTAAATCTTAAATTTTGTTAAAAATATTAACACGTCGCAAGAATCCGAGAAGCCTATCTATTACTGTATTATCCTTTTTTAGATCTGGTGAATATTTTCAGGTAATTTAAATTTTCGACATAAGGCTGCATAACATATGCAATTTGTCAAGATATGACACACAGTTAGTCAGCAGTTACATCTTGTACAGATTGGTGAATTTTCTCCAGACATAAGGTACCTGTGGGTAGCTCTTGTATGTCCTATACGCAATCGACAAAGGACTACTTCCTCCCGACGAATTTTCCTGCATGAGGAATCCCATGGCAACACAGAATCTTTAATATATCACAGCTTGTTTTTGACTGTAGCCGTCCAGCAATCTTGCCACTTTATGCGAAGAGTGAATTTTATATAATTTATAAAGTCGCATATAGTAACAAGTGTAGTAAAAGATGGTTGACTACACGCGTCTTTAGCTGCGGAATCTGCAAGTTCATTTCCTGGAATTCCCACGTGGCTAGGGATCCAGCAGAAACTTACTTGTGTGTTGCGATGATTCATTCAGCGATTGCGTTATAAATTTCTAGGACGATGGGATGTCTGGGGTATAAATTTTCTAGGGCTTGGAGAGCGCTGCACGAGTCTCTACAAATAATAATATTTCGATAGATAGGCTTAATGATATTTAGAGCCTTATAACAGTAGCATCTTGTTTTGATCCATCTGTGTATATTATCGTGTCAAGGTTTATATTGGAAACAATAGGATGAAAAAATTGCTGAAAAAGGATAGGAGGAAGTGTTGATTGCTTCTTGTATATGGTAAGATAAAAAATAACATTTATACCGCCGATTCTCCACCGAGGATATGAACATTGAAACGCTGGAAAAATGGAAGGTACATCAACGTTTAAAATATTTAGTAACCATCTGGCACGTACACCCATAGGTACAGTATAAAGTGGGTGGTCTTCATATTTTTGAAGATTCGATTCGAAAAACTGCGGTAAAAGCCAAGTGATTCTCAGTTGCCCTTTAAGACGGGACCAATAAGATGTTAGGAGTTGGTCACGTCTATCCCAAAGTGACGATTCACCGCACTCGACAAGTATGCCAGTAACAGAGTGTGATCTAAAAGCGCCTGTAGCAAGACGAAGAAAAGAATGGTGTACGGCATCTAACATCTTCAAGACGTTATTTCGCGCAGAAGAGTAGGCGATATGGCCGTAATCTAAGCGGGAATGAATTAAAGAATAATAAAAACGAAACATACATGATCTAGCGGCTCCCCAGTTTATACTGCTAAGAACTCGTAGCATATCTATATTTGGTAGATTGACATTATTAAGATTAGACTGACATTAGTAGATCTACATTATTAGTTTGGCACATTTTGATTTTAATTGTTTGATGTGATTGACCAAGTAAGACGGCTATCAAAAACTAAACCTAGAAATCTGATGTCAGAAGAAATAGCAATCAGCTCTCCATTGAGAAATACTTGCGGATTGGAAGGGGGATCTCGGAGCCGAGAAAAGACTAAACATTTAATTTTCTTGGGTGAAAAGATGAAGCCTGTAACCCTGGACCAAGCTTCAAGGTGAGATATTGTGTTCTGTAAGTAATCTCTCTGCTGTAACTGTCGAACGGAACGTAATATATGTGGAAAAATCATCAACATATAAAGAACATGATACAGGTGGCTGCACACATTCAGTAACACTGTTGATGGCTATGGCCTTTTGAAGGGAGTCACCTTCTTGACCATTTCTTAAAACTATACATCTGATGTTCTTGGTCTATCACTGTTTACATTAACACTATTTTCTGAACTGTTATCCTTGTCAGACAACGTCGAATGAGGCCTTTTCACAAGACTGTTTATTTTGGTGGTCTTTTCAGATGGCCCTCCAACCATCATAGAGTTTTCTGTTGGACCTGTCATTTTCGTCCCACCAGTACCGGCGATGTAAGAGACCACCGATGTAAGAGAGCTAGAGCTAAATTACAGCAGGGTTCGCCCAGGTGCCTACAGGACTCGTTCGAGACATTCACCCATCGGCCCGATAGTTCCCATCTTAGGTTACGATTGCGATTCGTACCGTGTCGCAACATCATCGAGTGTATATGTAAGAAGAGATAGTGTAAAATGTTTTTGTGTAACTGTAAGATTGCATATGTTGTAAATTGTGTAGTGTTCTTGGTATAGAGGTGGTCAATTCACTGTCCAAACTGGACCAGTGAATTGACCATCATGATCTCCCGACCTCACGTAATCAGATGTTTTACTGTGGGGTTGGTTGAAGAACATTACTGTTTATTCAAAACAGATTAACACACTAGAGGAACTAAGGAATTGCAGAATATAAGCTGCAAAAACTATTAAGAATACTACTAATATTATTGACGCTTGAGAAAAGAATGGATTCACTAATCTTTGAAGTTATTTTTCCATTTTTTCAAAGTTAAATTAGATTTTATGTTAAAAGCTGTTTCCAACCTACGGATAAAAATAGCTATTTCATACTGTTAAAATTTTTTCACAATTCAATCCATTTTGTTTTTAAATAAAAGTTAAACTTCAATATCCTGTATTCAATTTTTTTATATAATTTATATGAATTTTTTCAGAATTAATTTTTTTACATTTCTAACTGAAAAAAAGAAACTTAATTCCCATTAAACTAAGTTTTCTTATGTTAAACCCAAAAGTGTTATTTTTTTGTTTACATTGGATCTCTTTAAAACTAGAGGTACAACAGTTCAGGGACCCTTTATTAAAATATTTTCAGGTAAAAAATTATAAGGAACAATTAAATTCTTCCCCTTAATTTACCTTCCTAAAATTCAGGAAGTCTTCATTTCTCCAGGGAAACCAAAATCTGAGAGAAATCTTTTACTAGCTGTAACTTAACAGTAAAGCATTTTCAGGCCTTTATTTATATGAACTTTTTTTTCCAATTTTTAGCTATAGAATCAGTTCCTAAGAGACTTGTATAGTTTTGAATCATCTTGTATAATTTATACTATTACATAAAGAGGTTTTTGTTTGTTTGGGATAAATATAAAAAACTATTCCATCAATTTTTACCACGTTTTTTGACATAACTGAAGTTTTAAAATATATTATTTAATCTCGAAAAATCTTAGAAAAAAACACAGACCACATACACAGACCTATATGTGTAGTAGTAGAGATCTGACAGTTGAAGCACAAACTTTAATGAATTGAATTAATGATCTGTGAAATGTGTATGAGCTGGGTTTGAACCGAATGATTTGAATCAATCAAATGAATAATAATACAAATATAAGAGAATTAAAAGTTTGTAAAATAAAATAATATTAAATTTAAAAAATTTCTGGTTAACAATAATAGGCTTCCCGTGGAGACTGCATGTGAGGCTAGAGTGCATCATTACCATCAATTTTTAACAAATGGGGATGGGGTGCCCCTGGGGCGCTGTTTTGGGAGGGAGGTACAAGGGTGCTCCAATCATATCTCTGCAAACAAACATAGATATTAAAAATTCAAATGGGGTATTTATTAGAAGGTTGAAGCCTGACTATCTTTTGCATGAATCAGATATACTCTCAATCTAACAGATCACAGTTATTCGGAAATCAATATATATATGTATAAAGTTTGTCTGTTTGTTTATTATTGCATTATGCAAGAACCGACTGACCAATTACTTTCAAATTAGCTGTATACATTCGTGTTATCCCACACAAGGTTTTAAGCTGTTGACCGAGGTGCTAACTTCCTTGAAGGTTAAGATATTAAAAATATTCATTATTTCTTTAATCCCAAGGAGATTGAAGATGTGAATTAAAGATATTAATTAAGGAAAAAATAGATTTATCCTTTTACTTCATTATTATATTTCTGCCATCATGGCAAAGATATAAGTTAAGAATTTTTTGTTGTCAAAGAAGTGTGTACTTTAGTTACCACAAGCTGGAGCGGGAAGGTAGCGTCAGCGGCGTCCTCGGCGGGCCGGCCAGGCCTGCTGCTCTGGCGGGGATACTGGCCTCCACCAGGTGGGCCCATGTTGAGTGGCCAGCGAACTTCTTCGGTCTTCTTCCATCTTCTTCTAGGTCTTCTTCAGGCTGTGGTCGACAATGAATTGACACTTCACACCAAGAAGCATTCGATTATTCAAGCCTGTAGTGGTGGGACTGCTGCGGGACTATGCTGGGGGGATCTGCGCGATTAGCTAGCTATGTGGTGGGACTATTTTTAAAAATAAAAAGATTCTTGCCCACATGCAACATTTAATAGCAAGTTAAACATGGAATTTACAGTTCTCCCACCATTTATAAATGTAGCAGCCATTTCTGACAATACTACATCGATTGCAATGTTGAGCCAACTTGAGCAAGGAACAGATTGATTAAGAAAATTTCTCAGTGCTCCAGGAACATCTAAGAAAAAATCTTTGGTTTGCTATCAACACTGTCATTTATATTAACAAATGCCTGACATTGATCTGGTACTAATTTAGGAAGATATTCTTTCTGTTCATTGATGTCAAAAGAAAGTCTTAACATTGTTTCATAAGCATAATAGCTTCTTGATCATCAAATGGTTGGTGTAGGTAAATGAAACCGCATAAATATTTCTCACTTAACATAATGACAATAAATTCAATGAGACATCTAGTCAATATTTCATCTGAAATTATAATCTCAACATTATTGGTTTAACGTCGGATTTGATATAAAATATCTTTACAAAACTCTTTTTGGAACATTTCCCACAGTACATTTGGTTGGAAAGGATGACAAAAACTAATATAATTGTAAATATTTCTCTCAATTTAAGTGAAGACTGACAAACAAAAGCATCAAAAAGCGTATCTTTTCAATAATTGTCATTTTCCAATAAGCCAAGTGCAGCACAAGCAGCTTTATATATTTGGTGAAGCATACCATCAACAGTTTTCAAGTAGTCAAAAGATATAGGTCCTTTAACATTATGCAATAACATATGCAGATGAAAGCATTCACTTTGTTTGAATGAATTGTATGAGGAATGATCAGAAAGTAAGTTACAACCCTTTTATGAAATAAACACATATTTATAAGAATTTTTTTTTTAATTGAAAAAAAAAAAAAAAACATATTTTTATATATTTTTTGACAAAATCATCAAGTTTTTCTAAACACTTTTCATATGTTGTAACAAGTTTTTCAGTTCCATTCTCATCAAAATTTCATCCAATTTCCTTCAAACATTTAAGGACCGCCTTCAGTTCATCATCATTAGCAAAATGCTCCCATCCCAGGTCTCACTTGAGAGGACCAAACAAGTGGTAGTTGCAGGGTGCTAAGTCAGAGCTATACAGCAGATGAGACCACATTTCTGACTTGAATTTTCGCAGTAACTTCTTTGTCATGCGAGTTGAATAAGGAGTTGTGTTGTTATGAAGAAAAACGACCCCTATCATTCAATCTTCCAGGTCCTCAATCTTTAATGCCTTATGTAATTTTTTTAAAGTCTCAAAAAAATGATTTGGCATTGATTGTGGTTCCTTGGGGCATAAATTCAATGTAAAAAACTGCCTCACAATCAAAAAAGGACTGCCAGCATAACTTTCCAACATGTGGGGATGTTTTCACTTTTTTTTTGACTGCGGTAAATTTTTAGCGCACTCCATTCATGTGATGCTCGTTTAGTTTCAGGAGTGTAATGAAGTACCCAGCTCTCATCCCCTGTGATGATTTGTTTCAAAAATTGTGGACCAGTCCTGAAATAACATTAAAAAAAGAAAGAGCAAATGTAAAATGTTGATGTTTGTGGTTGTTTGCCAACAGATATGGCATCCATTGTGCATACATTTTACAGTAACTAAGCTGATTGTGAATATTCGCAAACACATTACCCATAACTGATTTAAGTTCACTTGCAATTTCTCTAATTTTAATGCACCAGTTACTCAAGATCATTTCATTCATGCAATCCGCATTACCTATCAAGTTTGCAGTTGAAGGATGCCCAGCATGCAGTTTATCACTTGCATTTTTTCTTCCATTTCTGAACATTTGGCACCATTTTGTGATCATTGGGTGTGACATTGCATTCTTACCGTATACCTTAACAATTTGGCAACACATTTCACAACAATTTTTAATTTTTTGCTCTCAAAAATTGGACAACTGAACGCACTTCTACGTTGAATGAAACCTTCAGTGGATGGACATGCCAAATTGACAACAACACTATATACATTCTGAATGTTGTACAGAATTACTGCTGGGGGAACATGAAGACAACTCAACCTGTGCTGCCACCACAATACGTTAATATATCCCTTTCAGTTCAAGAACAATGCACGATTTTTTGATTCACCTCTGTCATATATACCCTATCCAAAGCAGCATCATCTTGATTCTAGGAAACTCTTCAACGTCAGTTCCACGCTTTCCTCTGCTAAACTTGTTATTATTATAGACACAGTACCTAGGAACTTCAGATTATAACAGTGTTTTAGCAAAGTCATTGGCCTGACAAAGCTAAAAAAAAAAAAAAAAAAAAACAATAAGAGTGGTCTGACAGAGATTTTGTTCAGTGAAATAAATACATTGATAGTTTTCTACATGAATCATTAAGTGAACAATAGTGGGATAACATAAATATATTGAAAGGTCAAAAAATCACCAATCGGCCTCAGATGTACATATATATCTATCCATTAATGTACTGATTCAATAAATCTCTTTGATTTTGATCTGAAAAAATTGCTTGATCTGAACCCTTGGTAGTATATTTGCAGATATATCAAACTGCTTGCACAGAGATGCAAAATTCAACATTTAAGTGGGTTTTAAAGCAATGTAACAGTAGTGGACAATGTTGGACGATCCATTTATTATCAATTATGTTACCTTGCATGTCTAAAGTTGTCGTATGACCTCCGTCCTCTGGAATTCTCCTACAATAAGTCGGGTAACAATCCTCTGCAGTTTGAGTAATGCAAATGTACATTCAGGGTTATTTTTCATTTATCATGCATGGTGATGACCAATTTATATCACCCATGGTCCGTGACGCTTATGTTTATAAACAATGTCATAATAATTGGTAAAAATTTTTATCAGGGAGTTCAGCAGATATGATAAGATCAATCTTGTCAGGTCATAATTAGTAACTAACCATACCAATATGTGATGAGATAAGCCTCGTTTTTGCCACTTGACACTTAGCGCATAACTGGAAATTAAGTGTTGTATTTTCTAACATTATCGAGAAAATGTTTTGAAAGGATGAGATCCTAAAACTAAACTCTTGATTGGTTCTGGTGTAGGAAGTGAAACATTCCTATCAGAACACATGCCAGGTGTTTCATCTTTCCACTTTTTTCAAAACAATAACTGCATATTTTAATTAATGCACCAATGTGTTGTAAATCTTTATTATTAACATATTCCAAATGAGGAGCATATTGAAATGTACATCCAAACTTTAACATGGCTTTCCTGTATTATATAACATTGTAAAATAGATCCTCATGCTCTTCCACAGTCTCATGTAAATGCGATGTAGACATTTGTCTTGCATCTGTAGATTTTCTACCAATATTACATCTCTTCCATATCAACATGATTTTAGAAAAAGAATTCATACTCCAAATGAGGATCATATTCAAAAGCAGATCCAAACACTAATGTAGGCAGCTGCACACGGCTCCCACCACGCAAAAGTAAAGCTTTACTACTTTATGCTCCCTGCCGCATCCTGCTCAGAAGCAGTCCGTTGTCAATTAATTTACAAATTAGTTAATTTAATTTCTAAGTGTAGATTATTTTTATTTATTAATGTTACTAATTTAATTGTATTGTAAATGAAATTAATATTTGGCTGTAAAAAAAAAAAAAAGAAAGATTCTTTATTTAAGGATGGAGCCATTGAACAATGGCTCCATCCACACTCTCTAATGCTAGAAGTAGTCTGTTGTCAAGTAATTTACAAATTGTATTTAATTTCTAACCATAAGTTATTTTTATTTGCTTACTATTTATTAACTTTATTAATAAAAGAAAGGGACTATTAATTAATATTTACCAGTCAAAAAAGGATTCTTTATTTAGCATGAGAAAGCCATTGCACAAGCTCCCAGTAGAAGCAGTCTGTTGTCAATAATTTTTCAAAAAATTTAGTTTAATTTCTAAGCGTAGATTATTTCATTTAAATTTTATATTTGTATTTTCATTTACCTATTATTATTATTTATTAATTTTATAAATTTCAATAATCAAATATTTATCATTCAACAAATACCGCCAAAATAGATAGAAAGCTAAATAAATTAGAATAATCAAGTATTTATTGCCTATCACAAAACCAATATATCATATTACCTGAGAGTCAAATACAACTGCATTAACCTAACTATTGTAGATATATCAAAAAAATGAATTAAAATTGTCTGATATTCAATAATTGAAAATTATGAGCAGCTTATGCCGATTAAGGCCTACGTTATTAAGTAGATTGCATTTAGCATAAGTATGCCACCTAATTCAGAGTCAACATACTACATATGGAGGCAGTACAGCATTATCTTTTTAAACATGTTTTTTTATTGCTGTGTTTTAGAGATTTTTTGAGATGAAATATATCTACAAACCTTCTCAGTTGGTTACGACTGATGGAGTAGTTTTTTTGTCTATCCTGAACAAAAAAAAAAAAAAATCCTCTTTATATAAGAGTATAGATGGAACTTTTCAAATTATCTCCACTAAAAGTCAGTCTGATCTATAGCTAAAAAAATTAATTTTACTATTTATACACTGACAAATGTGGTATGATGCACAAATTAAATAAGAAGAAAAAGTAAAATTATATGAGATAATAAGATACCAGGACCTCTTTATTAAATAATACTTTCTTTTTTTTTTAAACTAAGAGAGAAGGATTTAAGTTTACTCTGTTGCTGTTGCAAAATAAAAGAAAATTACAGAAAGAGATGGATCTATTTCCTTCACCCCCGTAGGGGAAGACACCCACCAAGTGACGATTCCAGTCGCCACACCACCCCTCCTGTTTCTAGCCCTGAGGGGCTTTACCGGGAGTCGATCTATTTCCTTCAGTTCTGAAATCGAGATATCATGAAAAGATTATATTCTAAGCCAAATACATTTTAATAAATACTAGTTTCATAAAAGCTAATTACTGCCATAATCAATTTCGTTAAACAGACTTCACAATTTGGAGTGCTTCAATTTTTATTAAATGAAGCCTGTCTTCAAAACCACTGAATCTTTTAATAAGCCCTGTTAGTTTTTGAAAATATGATTTATATATTTCAATGTTGTTTTCTCCAAACAGTTTTCCAGCTCTTTCTGGATCTGGATCTGGGTCTGGGTGTGTGTGTGTATGTAAATACAATTACTGCTACTAGCTTGTCAAGCCTGATGTAGCTTAATGCAACAAGTATAAATATGCCGGTAAACAAGAAGTCCCTAAAAGAGTCAGGTCACTCATGAGATGTGTGGATAATTGAGACCCAACCAGTAAAGAACACTGGTATCCACAGTCAAGCATTAAATTCTATATAAAAGTAACAAAGAATTTACAAGGATTCAAACCTTAGAACTCTTGACTTTGAAAATAAGCTAATTTTGCTTGTTGAGTTTAAACTAACACTTTTTGTCTCAAATTTTGATTGAATTTAGATTAAGCGTTATTAGAGGATTACAAAAATACATGAATGGCAGAGAGCAGACGTTAGCTTCACTTCAAAGTGGCTGCTAAAATTAAAATTTTGTAATAATCATTACGCAATAATGGTTCAAGTTAACAAGTTGGTTCAAATGCACTAAATTTTTCCCCTCTACATGGGGAAAACTTTTGTGTGGCTGTGAAGTAAGCAGTGATGCTCATGGATACACTACATAACATACAGCTTATTGAATATTGAATGCTGCTTATACGAGAGTTGCAATGTAAGACTTTTAAAAATTTGTGAAATTCCCCTGGACAAACATAAATTTTAGGTATTGATAAAATATATTCTTACCCAAATATTGACTCTCCACCTGTTCCAGAGCTAGTTGGATCACCAGTTTGAGCTAAAAAATTTGCTTGAATGGAATGAAATAAACAGAAATTGTAATATTTTATTTTGCAAAGTTTGAGGAAGTTTTTACATGCTGAAACAAAAAAAAAAAAAAAAAATTAATAGTCCAGTAATAAAAAAAAAGAAGACCAATTCAACTAATTTAAGTGGTAATTAATCAATGAATTTATTGCTAATAAGTAAACTTGATTATAATACATTAATTTTTTTTATTCTTAGCCTATTCAGATATTTTTCTTCTTTATTAGTAAATAATAAATGTGATATGCCCTAGGTAAAAAATAATTTTATGATAACTGAAAAAAATTTGTAAAATCATTTCATCTGTAGAACTATATGACTTAAACTGTCATAATTTTTAGCAGGAAAATGGATTGAATGATATTAAAATAACAGTTATGTACCTTTGGCTATAGAATAAATAAAATTTAACTTCTTTACCAAGGCCACAAAGGAAATAAATTATACCAAGAAGATTATTTCTTATTCTTCACTATGCGAAGGATAAATAAAACATATAAAGTAGGTCTTCATTATCTAATCGCCCTTATTTTCATTATAATAGTCATTTTAATACCAAGAAAGTTAAAAGCCAACCACATTTATTATTGTTTGTGACTGATTTTGGATATTTTATAGGAAAAAAATAATCTAAATTATTGAATTTCAATAAGAATAATGATATGAAACAATTAAATAACTGCTATAATTATTTAGTATAGTTACAAAGAGAAAATTCAATAATTTACTTTAAAATGGAATTATAAATTTTATTTTAAAATATTTTTCTATTTTGTAACTAATGAAAGTTACACTAGAACTACCCAGACACTGAGTTAAGAGAATTTTTTTTTATGAATGTTGACAAAAATCATTTATTTGTAGCAGAGTAAGGAATAAGCAAAATAAATTCAGCATTATTATTTTACCGACAACTATTTCTGGATATAATAAATAATAAGAATCTTATTACAATTTACTTCTAATTGTTTTAATTTCTTTTTTTGCCGTTTTAGTGCTATTTCAATACCGAAGGTATTTTTAAACTTTAAATTTGTTTAACCAGATAGAAACCTGAAGCTGGGACTTCACTAGCTATACTTTACTGTTTGTACCTGCTGTAATTTCAGGGAAGAAAATAGGCATATCATTACTAAATGAAAGTGACTTCACACACAGTACGTTGCAGTAACATTAAGAGTCGCTGCACAATTCGTCACTAAGTAGAATATATTCTATTTTTCTAGCGACAGTATGCTGCAGAGACCAAGCTCCCTGCACTGAAAGTTACTGCTGCTGCACTTCCGCATACTAGTCCAATTTCTACAGAATCTGGTATTTTTTTTATTTAATTACTTGCCCTAGGCATATTGTCAGGCAATTAAGTATAAATTAAATATTTTTTATAGACTACAATTATTAAATAATTATATTAAAACAACTACTACTACTAATTTTATTACACTAACCTATACAACAGCGCTACAGAAACTGTCAACAAAATGTACAATTTGATATATTACTGCTTGTGGAGCCAAACATCTCAGTATCCTAACAGCAAATTATCATTAATAAAGATACTATATACAGAACCACCTCCTTTTAGCAGCCAAATCTTGCCACATAATGGGTCACTTACAGATGCTGTAATTAAGAGCTCATGGAGCTTCTACCTACAAGATTTTACAGCAAGTTTTACCTAATAATATTATTATTTTTCCAATTTATTAATCATATTTCATTTACGTGAAATTAATTTATAAATTTAATAGAAAAACAACGTCTTTTTCTTATTTTAAAATAAGAACAATAATTCATTTTTTTTTTAAACATAAACTGAATAATTATAAAATTCAAAAAAATTATGTGTAATTTAATTTCAATAAAATTAAAAAAAAAAAAATTCTGCACACTTTTAAACAACACAACACTGATCAAATGCATGAAGATAACTAAGCCCTTTCACCTAACTTAAGTTCTACTGTATGCTGGCCTCCATGACACGAGTGGTAGCGTCTCGGCCTTTCATTCAGAGGTTCTGGATTCAAATCCTGGTCAGGCATGGCATTTTTATACACGCTATAAATCATTCATCTCATCCTCTGATGTAATACTTAATGGTGGTTCCGGAGTTTAAAAAGGTTCTATTGCATTTCAAATTCTATTGCGTTTCTATTGCAAATCAAATAAATACTGCACTTAGTTACAAAAAAAAAAAAAAAAATTAAGCAGCTTTTATTGTATGTACACATAACATACACAAAATAAACACACAATTATTTTTACCAACCAATTGGGAGGATTTCTGATGATTGTTGGTAAACTTCAAATGTTAAGTAACACTTTAATTTTTCCCAGGACTCTTGATTAAACTGTTTCACCTACGAACTTCTGTGGCCACTAAATGCTAGTGACAGATGCGACTGTTTCTTTAGGAATCTGCACCGCCTATTCTTGTTCAGTGCTGTTTAATCCAGAAGGAAAAAATTATTGTTGCAGAAAATATTTAAGCTAGCGATGCAAAATCATTGAACAGTAACTTGCTACTCCTAAATGGGTAAAACTGCACCACCTCCAACAGGATTGTGAGCTGAATGGTTACCCATTACCTGGAGGAGCTTTGAGTTTTTTTTGGGTGAAAATGTTTTTTAGTTCCTCAAAGTTCAGTCATCTAAGTAAGTTTAGTTCTCTAAGGATTATTTATTGTTTCTCAGCTTATAATTTTCCTTTATCCTTGATATCTTCTCCCATATTTAGTTCTACGGGAGTAAATCTGAGCCTACTAAGGCCATGCTGAGGATGCTGGGTCATATAAAGTTAATACTTATTTTTTGGTCAGATCAGCTTTACAGGGGGGCTGCATTTTTATATGCTGATTGCTAAACAAGATTGTTTAATTAATTAACAATTGGTAAATTAGTATCCTTTATCCCTTTTAAAGTTTAAATATATTAGTATGTTTTGTAGGACAAGGACTGGTAAGTACTTACTCTGTGGTCTTTCTTCTGTGAATAAATCCACTGTGAAATCTCCCAAAGTAGTCTCAATTACCACTGCCATGTTTTTTACTGATTGCAACAAATAAATTCAAACCATAATTACATCTGAAAAGGGAAATATGACTGAAACAATACAATAATAAAAAAACAACAAAAAATAAATTAAAATGAACTGAACAAAATTTGAATATATTACATCACATTACTTTACTCTAAACTGAATTTAATTAATTTGATTAATTCAGTAATCTAAAAAAAAGTAAAGATAATAAGTAGCTATGATAGATAAGTAGCTATTTTTATTCAATAATCATTGCTAATAAAAATATAAAAAAGTGATAGAATTAATGGGCCAGTACGATGATAATTAATTTACTTATGAAATATTATATGATAAACCATATTAAAACAAAATAAGACTGGAATTGTTTTCATAGATTTTAAAATTTCTCTATTCAATATTGATCACATAAAAAAGTAATATATTACTATTTATTTAAACTTATCATGCATTTGTTATTTAAACTACAGTATAGTTGAATGCACTAATAGCTTCTTCATGGATGAAAAAAATATACACTGAATTTGATAAAAAAAAAATAAAGTT
The DNA here is from genome assembly GCA_010016005.3 of Zanna intricata. NCBI lineage: Eukaryota > Metazoa > Arthropoda > Insecta > Hemiptera > Fulgoridae > Zanna > Zanna intricata. The sequence continues at coordinate 14,553 of JAAAKQ030121400.1, read as the reverse complement.
TTATTTTTATATAAAATGGTTTTCTACAAAATACCTATTACAATTTATACAAAATACCAAACTGTTTTCATATATGACATGAAAGCTGTTTTGAATACAGCAAAAATAAAGCTCTAATTTTCACCTGATTCAATTTTTTGTGATAATGTTAATAGATTTTAAGATAATGAAAAAAAAACTTCTGCAAAGAAGAGAATGGAATTAAAATAAGACTAGCACATATGCTACAGCAGAACAGAAGGCAAAAGCTAAATTACTTTCTATGATTGGAAATAAAGGAAAAATTACTATAACATTTTATACAATATTTCTAGTACAGGTTAAGACTGAAAACCTCTCAATATGTACAATGTACTGACAGAAAAACAAAAGGGATAAATTAATTTGCTATTTTACATTATATAGTTCGGTCTTTTTTATGACTACAAACAACATAAATTATACAAGGTACAAGTGGCACTAGTCAGTTAGTTATTTTCCCTTTGAGTGATTATGTTTATGGGAATTGTATAGTGAATAGAGTGAAGGTGTTACTTTTGGTGAATGAAGTAAAGGGTCACTTTTAGGAGCAAATATCAATTGTTTTGCTGGGCTTGGCATGCTGATATACAATAGCATAGTTGGTTCAATGAAGGTGACAAAAAAGCATTTTACAATTAACTTTCCTCAGTAATCTTCACAAAGGACATTTATTAATCTTAGGATTTTTAGGAGTGACTGGTAGCTTATGTCAAGTTGCCTAAAACTATTGGGTTATAATGTCCAACATAATTTATTATTTTAGCATGTCAACTAACAGAATAGGCTGAATTTAGGTGCCACCTGCAGGTTGTAGTCAAAAAATAATTATTATTAATTTAATCTACAAGCAGTACATATTTTCAATGTTTAACTAAAAAGAAAAACAAGTAAAGTGCAATGGCTATCATCTTGGAAGTTAGAAAAAAGATTCTTAAAAATAGTAATCATGACATCAGAGCTTCATCCAGTCCGTGGCAGTAATTAAGATCTGTTTATAATAGCGAGTTTTTGCAAATATACAGTCAATTCCGGATAATTAGCCCAATGGTTAATTGGGACAGACCTTTAAAGAACAAAAACAAATAATTTCACAATGGTAAGTAATTGGTTTATTTGGTCCATAATGCTGCTTATTTGGGCCAACAGCTGATGTATATTTCTTATTATAAATGAATGCAGGCCACCAGTGAACAACAATCTTTGTAGTACTGAGAATTATGTGGCTAGATAATGGTGTAGGATAGGGGCAGTAAATATTCCGACAGATAAACTGCAGTAATGACATTTCAGTTCATTAATCATAAATTTCAAACATAATCAATTAAAAATTATTCATAACAAACAAGGAATTTGTCATTGCACATGAATTACTTGCGATGTGATTGATGTTTAACAAATCCATTCTAAATTATAGTTTAAACTAATTTTAGCAAGTCATACTTGCTGAAAGCAGTAGCTCCTTTGTAATTTATGGTTAGTTAGCATTTGTCTTTCGTATTGTGAACATTGAATGTTTATATTTTCATGCTTTGCTTTAGTTTTTCTATTTTACAAGTGTGAAAAACTTTATTTCGCCAACAAAGGGTGTACAACACATTATGCAAAGGCCTGTATCAACATCTTTAAATTGTGCCAATTTTTATTGTTAATCTACCTGTTAACAGCAACTTCAAATTCTATGTAACAATATGAAATTGGGTGATTGAATAAAGCTTCTTGACAACATAAAAACGAATCCACCTAAATTTAAGCCAGCATAAACTATCAGAACTAACTAGTGTACTGAAAAGTATGATAACTTGTATTGTGCTCCATGAAAATAAAATACGCCAAGAATGGGCTTTAAAAGATAATGGAACATTTCAGAAAAGAAAATGTGATGGTAAGGACCTACCTGTTGAGGAAACTCTGAATGAGTGGTTCACCACTGTAACTTCACAAGGTGTTAGTGTCAGGGGTCCAATGTGTAAAAAGACAAGGCAGATAATTTTGCTAAAAAGTTTAATCATAACAAATTTAAAGCAATGGATGACTGGTTATCTAATTGGAAAATGAAAAATCAGATAAAATACAAGAAGGCTCAAGGTAAAAAAATGAGTACTGATACAGAAAATGTTGCCTCATGGTAATCTATCAAACTCCCTGAAATTCTCCAGAATTTTTCTGCCAATGACATTTACAATGCTGACAAAACAGGACTCTATTATTGCAATACACTGGATTGATCCTTGTGCCACAAACATGAAGTGTTGTCTGGATGCAAAAAATCTATGGCCTGTGTAACTACTTTGTTTTGCTAATATGTCAGAAGTGACAAATGAAAATTCATAATTGGTAAGACTGCCAAGCATTGTTGCTTTACATGGCTTAAAATGGACAGTTTGCTAGTATGTTATAATTCTAATAAAGATGCTTGGTTGACGAGTGCAATGTTTTCAGAACAGCTAGCAAATGGGATGTCGAGTTGCAGAAAAAATTAAGAAAAAGCATAATATTGATGCAACTGTACCACTCATCTGCGACCAAACTGTTTAAAAAGGTACTAATATTGAATTTTTACTGCCCAAAACAATGAGCCACATCCAACCATTGGACCTGGAAATTATAAAATATATGAAGTCAATTTACCAATGTAAGCTGGTGAACCACATTCTTCTAGAAAGAAGAAAATTTACTGAAATTGGGCTCTATAGCTAGAGAAGAAAGTGAAAGAGTCAACTTGTTGTAAGTAATACACTTCGTAGCCAACAACTAGAGAGAAAAAAATAAAATGACAATAAAAAATTGTTTTGCCCGCTATGGCTTTTCTAACCTAAAAATATGCAGGTATATGATGGTAACACGTCACTGCAGCAAGTTGAAAATGATAGAATTCATGCAGACTGATGAAAATATTGAATGTGACATTTGTCTTGCACAAAAACTCCAGTATGCAGCACAATGGATGAAACCAATGATGATGAATATAAACCAGAAATACAAGTTATGATTCAAGATACAAAAAAATTTATTGTAGGACTTCAACGGTTTTTTACAAAGGAAGGAAGTTACAGCAGTCCTCTTTTGTAGTTGAAAATCTGTGCAAATTTCATTGATCGTATGTCATTAAAACAAAAATGGCAGTGCAGGTTAGATTAATTTTTTTCAAAGAAAATAGTCAGGTGAGACCTTTATGTTACATGTGCATGGCTATCTATTCTATTTAAATTCTTAACTTTGTTTTGAGATCTGAAGGGACTACAAAATAACGATCAGTCATTTCCTTTCTAATAGTTTCATTACTACATGAAGAATACTGTACTAAACAGTACAGTACATATTTTTAACAGTTTTAACAATTAAGACGTACAAGTATTTTGTACTACATTAACTGATTTCGGTTTTCACATTAAATTTTTGTGACTGCTGTAAAATAAATAAAAAGGATCTTCATATAATTTAATAAACAGGATCTTCAATACTAAGAAAGATCACAATGACGTCACTATTTTAAAAGTTTTTTCTGATTCTACAAGCATTATGATATTCATAATTAAAATTTTTTTGATTAGTATGACAAAACCACATAACGATTTTAAAAATATTAAAGACTCGCTTTCAAAACTACACAAATAATGGATTTATTTGGATTTACATTGGATATTTCCAAAAGTAATTGTGAAGCTAATTCTCAATGGAGATCCACCTTCAATGATACTAATGACATTTTTATAAGCAGTAGAAAATCCTTTAAGTATGTAATAAAATAATACATTTTATCTCCATAAATCAACTAATGATGTAAAAAAGAGATTGAGGTCTAGTGAATGGATGATAAAGCTTATTGTAATATGATTATTTTCATATTATTAAAAATAAGGATTTATGTTATGTTAAGAAAAATGTTATAGAAATCTCCTCACCATTTTGATTTCTGAGGGACAGAATATTCCTATTATAGGTTAAGATTTTACATCATTAAATACCACAAACGAATTGCACCTCTGAAACAAAAACGCATATAAAAATCACACAACAAATAAAACATAAAATATTGTGGAACATTTAAAAGTAAATAATATAAACGTTAAAGGCGACTTTGAAAGTAATGACAATTTTTGCAAAAAGGATTATGTCAACTATCAAATCAACAATACCAAACATAAATATTATTTTTTATACGAAAAAAAATTAATGGTCTAAGCTCATGTATAGAAAAAATAATACAAGTCAACTAAATCAAAAATTTTATAACAAATAACGAAATCATTACTTAATAATAAAAAAAATATTTATAATAAAACTAGCATTACTACTAGAATGTGGCATAAACCAGAAAATTTTAATATTAACGAACGAAAGATTTTCATTTCAGTAAATTCACAACTATAATTTATAACAATTTTTTTAAAAATAATAAATTTCTAGTTGGTCATTACAAAAAATACGGAACTATACGTTCGAAATACTTGTCCTACTTATAAAATAGAAATGAACTATTAAAAAACATTAAAAAAATTACCATTTACAACAAATTTAAAAATAACATAAACTAACAATTACTTTCTAGTGACGACACTCACTTCAAATATAAACAATTACTTCTTTCGCACTTAATAAACAGCATCAACATATGGTACAGTTTACGTTTCCATTCCACAACGTTGTACGCAGGTTGTGAGAAACAAACATATGTTATCTGAAAATTTGTCCCATTTGATAGATATTTCATCCAATGTGGCTACGACAGCCAACCTCGCCAAACTGATTATCTAATATGATCTCTTGAAATAAAATATAATATTATTATTGTTACTGAAAATATATTGTTTTTTAAAAATAAATTTTAAAACTGATGAAACGAAGTATATACACTATTTCTTTCAAATGTCAACTGGGCAAGAAGCCAAAAAAGAAAGCCAAATGCACTTCTCTATTTTTCTCTATTCCCTCCTACGGCAAACAATGATAATGAGATCTTTTAATTTCTTTTCAAATATCATGCCATTTCAAATTTCCCCTCCGTTAAAAACTTTCTCAGAAACGTTGGTCCTTTAGCCGAACTGGGCAAAAGATGATGAGCTAGTCCAACCAGCAAATACCAGAACGTTACTCGGCCTCGACCAGCTGAGTCAGCAAAATCCCAGTCTACAGTATGGCTCATCTTGGAAGTAAGACACACCAACAGCAGATGGAAAATGACCCAAGAAAATCTAGAGAAAACACCTGAAAAATGCAAACTACGCAGAGATGTAAACAACTAACTGCATGAGTAGAAATAATATCAAGCCCTTCTCGAAAAATCACAGTAAGTGTATTGGCTAGAGGCCGAGAAGCGATAATAATAATAATAACAATGTCCCGGATATACCCTAATCCCATCCCGTGCAATGACATCTGCGCAAACGTCCGGAGCAGGCAATGACACCATACTTTGTATCTTCACTTATATCGGCTAATGTGACAATGGTTTTGTTCAGGACTGCCTATGGAGTTTGGGATTTGCGGTCCTGAACTGTCCGAGCTGGTTCCGCTTGTGCTTCTGGTTTCGTTGTTTATGGTGCGATCGGGAGGATGACCGTGATCTGTTTTGCCGATGATGAGCAGAGTACGGATGGGAAGTGTTCATCCTTTCTCCCGGTGGAGTCAGGTTGAGGATGGGCTGCTGTGAACTTGCTCTGCCGAAGTCTTGCGCCGCCTAATGTGAATCAGTTACTTCGGATATTGGCAGTGATTGTCCCATGTGTACGGTTATCGGAGTAACCTTACTGCTAGAGTGAGGCCTGGTATGTTAGTATCGTGAGTCAGGTAGTACCTGACTCCCCGGGTTAAATGTGTGGGAGGCGGCTGATTGGGAAAAACCAAAGCAGGATCCGGGGTACGCTCAACAATCTCTCCATCCTCACTATATATCTACTGGCGAAACATAGGTTTACTTATTTTTCTGCTTCCACAACTTCCGTGGCCGAAAGTCCAAGTCTTTACATGGACCTTCATCTAGGGTAATCTCTTTCTTTGCTGGCGAAGAGGAGAAAGAGCGTCGAGTTTTGTGTTGTAGAAAAGAAGGATTGAACAAAGTTTCTATCTAAGAGCAGTGGACTAATTCCAAAGTATTTGGTCATTAAGAAAAAAGGAGATTTTTCTAAAATCAGTCCTTTCGTGATTGCTCGAGGGATCACGGAAGCTGCAGGAGGGCCTTTAAAGAGACTAAGAAGACTGCTGTGGGATGTTTGCAGAGACTATCAACGATTGTACAGTTATTATGGCTACTAAAAGTCAATAAGATTTAACTATCTAACATTGAGCCTGTACAGCATGATATGCTTAATACTTCCAAGGGTGTTGTGAGCAAAAATTTGCTAAAATGCACAGAGGAAGAAATTGTCAAAGAGCTTCATGACCAGTGAGTTGTTGCAAGTTGAAGATTGAACAGACCAAAAAACCAACAGAAGTTTTATCCTGCGTGTTGTATGTTCTGATGATTAGTAGACCTATGTGTCCAGAAAAAATAAAGCTGGATTTCACAGGCTGGATGTTCGTCCTTTCATTCTGACTTCACTGTAGTGTTTTGGATGACAGAGTTTCAGATATACAGCAGTGCGTGCAAAAGGAAAACATCTGTGCTTGCAGAGCCACATTACACCCAGATGACTCCTACAGGGATCCACCAATCCGTGTCAACTACAATGGACCTCACGGTGAGATCCAGAAATTTTCCAAAATACAAGAAAGAAGTGGTAGTACAGAAGGTAAGTACCATTCAAAAGGTCTGCTACTTTGAGGCCAAAAAAATTGTACTTAGCAGATTGCCAAAGTCATGTCCTATACACAAGTTGCTACATCCCTGCGCCTTCTATTAAACTAAAGGAATGACAACTGAACTGACCAGCCTTAATTAATTAATTAACTAATTAATAACAGATCATTAGTCAAAAGATCAAGAGTTGAACAATTAGGGATAGCCAGCCTCCGTAGCCGAGTGGTAGCATCTCGGCCTTTCATCTGGAAGTCCCAGGTTCGAATCGCGGTCAGGTATGGCATTTTTCACACACGCTACAATTCGTTCATCTCATCCCCTGAAGATATAACCTAACGGTGGTTCCGGAGGTAAAAAAAAAAATTATGGATAGTTGCCCAAAGTAGACAAAGATGAAAACATACGTTATTGAACAAGAGAGTTCATCTCCAGCTAGGAATGAACCTTTGACCAATTCCAAGGTGAAGGATAATGAGTGTAAAATATACAAGAAGCCTGAAGCAATTATAGAAATGGTGAAAATCTCCTTGTAGGAAACAGAAAATAGAGATAGAAATATCAGAAAAAGAAGATTTAGGAAACACAAAAATGGAGTTTTGTTTTATTGGGCACACCTACCTGCACTTCATGATTTTCGTGTATGCTTACCTCATCAAGTTCCACATTTTGCATATCTGCATTGTCCAGAAACAGAAATCCTTCTCTGCGATCTTCTTGGGCATGTTACATCTGCTTGGCTCCTACTCTTATTCCATCATCTGTATAGCTGATTGCATATCTTTTAAACTATCTTCATCATATCAAAAGTAGAGAGATTATCATCTTCCAGTGAGTCAGTCAATTTCTGAGTATCCAGTTCATCCATGAGTCAGATGAACTTCTTTTTTTTTTCTTTAACCTCCGGAACCACCGTTAAGGGATATATTAATTGTAGCGTGTGTGAATAATGCTATGCCTGACTGGGATTCGAACCTGGGACCTCCGGATGAAAGGCTGAAACACTACCACTCAGCCACGGAGGCCGGTGAGTCAGATGAACCTAAATAAAACAATTAACACAAATGAAAAATATTGTACTTTTTATGTTCATCAGAAATTCTAAGTAAAACAAATATAAATTTATATAACAAATAGAAATATCATATCCCATTACAAATATTATATAAATTATCTGTAAAATCTCAGAAAAATAAATTTTACATTAATTTTGTGTTATAATATTACATTATAATGTTGGAATCTTGAAAGTCTTACATTGATGAAATAGAACATTATGATATAATAAAATCTGCTGTTCAGTTAACCAGTCATTTATTATTTTTATTACATAGCTTAACATTTGAATGTGAATAGGTTACAACAAATTAGTAAATGCAGTTATTACAAATATTCTTTTTTTTTCCTGACATAAGCTAAATAAGTTGGTCTATAGCAAACACATGAGTTAATGCATTCACTATTGAGAACAAATGTTCAATACTCTGGACATGAATTATTAACCTTGTCAGATAGCTGTTTTCTATTGAGAACTGGTGTCCAATACTTTAGACATAAAGTTATTTGTATACTATAAATGTACAATTCAGTTTTGTGTGATAGTTTTACTTAATTTAATGCTTAAAAATTCTAACTAAATCAAGAATAAATTTTATTTTATCAAATTTGGTTAATTCGAATAGAAAACAATAAAATAAAAGAGCTTACCAGATGCTACTGGTGCAAAGTCAGCCATGCTGATTATTTTGATGTTTACTTTGAGTTTTAGCATGCAGAAAGCAGCAAAAGTTTTATGATTCTTAGTAAATATGTCCAAGTTATTGGTCATAAGGTCAAGTTATTGGTAACAGCTATAATATCTGAAATTAATAACCTATAAATAAAAAAGTTTGTGTCCAATATTTTGGACTCTATGACTGAAAGGGTTAATCACCAAGCAGCACAATGGCATCATACTTTGGTATTTTTTCAAATTCTCTCACCAGCATGTCATAGAAATTATTCTTCTCTTCATTGGGACAATATTTTGTTGAAGTGTACGCTAATAATATTGAAATGTTTCTGAACTTTTCTTCAATCTAATTGAACATAGTCTGTCATATAAACTCCTTCTTGTCTAATCTGCTCCATCCTGACCATCTTATTTCTGTAAGGTGAATATCTCCAATTGAAACTTAGTAATTTCCTTGGCAACTTCATACATCTTCCTGGTTTGTAACATCGTCCTTACGTTTCACATAACCAGTTTTATGTTGGTATCCTTAAATGTTTTGCAATGTTTATTTCTAATGTTTATTTTCCAACAGTCCTATCAATCTGAGGCTCTTCATTGGGTTTTGTAACAAGATTCTTTTAATGGGGTAGAATTATTGTTTACTTCATCTGGTGGTGTCATATTATTGGAAGATTATATATTGGAGTTTTCCTCTCCTATGCTTAATTTTCCGTTTTTAAATCTTTACAAACAATGTTTGATTTTTTTTTTTATTCTCCAAAACTACACCTTTTTTCAACTTTAAAAATCAACTTTCTTAAAAAATCTATCAAGCGTCATTTTCTTGTTAAATCATTTTATATTTTCAACTCTTAAATCAATCAAAATTAAATCTTAAATCAATTAATTTCCTGTTTGTCTCTTCTAATTGTTTATTTACAGATATATCTCATTCCACAATAACTCCTTTTGCCTTAGTAAATCTCAAATTATTTCATCGTGATCTGAAATGCTGTTTCTTTTATTTATATTATCATTTTCTAAAATGGCAATCATCCTCACATTCCTTGCAAACACATTTTAAAGCACCATAATTCAAATTTTCCAAATTATCCTCCTCAACGATAGTGTACCTAAGATTACACCATCTATTACATACACCCTTACATTTTATAGTTCAGATTTTTTTAGGCTTTTCCTATAAACTGAACAGTAGTTTGTTTCCTTGCCATAGTCAATCGAAGAAGTATAACTAAGTTAACAGAGCAAAATCAACATTAAACTTAGTAAATGTTTGCCTTAAGATTAAACTGAATAAAGATACGTAAGTTCTTTCTGAATTATTACATTATATATGACACACAAAAATGCTAATTATTTATCTGCAGTTCCATTTTACATAACAATAAATTCTTGTGACACACTGCCAAAAGAATAATGCTTAAATAAATAAATAAATAAGACATGTAATAGAACTGAGGGAAACATAGCTAAGTTTAATCTATTTCAGTTCTTTTAAATTTCAAGTTTTTCAATAATGTCAATTTTTTCATTAATTATAAAAATATTATGGTTTTCTTTATGCATGATAGTATGTGTACAAGATTTAAGAAGAAAATACTTTTTAATCTTGTCTAACAGCATGGCTAAATGATTTACAGTGGTTACAAAAACAACTTTCTTATGTTGTTCTTCAGCCTTGTAAGTTTTAAACATTCATCTACTCTTGCAAATATTTCTAGGTTTTTTTGCATTAAATTTCTGTTCTACAATTGCAATTTTCTACAAAGAGCATTAACTAAACACTTGAATCCAATAGATGTGTATTTGCTCCTTGGAGTTGAAGATACAAGGAATTTAATTTTTTGCATAAGTAGCTCAGTTCCATAACAAATAAACCATTTCGAACTTCTTGGCTTCCAATTGGTTTTCCTCTTCTAGGAAAACGAGGATTTCATTTCTTAATTCATTAACACCTGGTAGCGTCTTGGTCTTTCATCCGGAGATTTCGGATTCAAATCCTGGTCAGGCATGGTATTTTCACACACGCTACACATCATTCATCTTCATCCTCTGATATAATACCTAACAGTGGTTCCAGAAGTTAAAAAAATAAAAAATAAACACCTGAGAAATTTTTGCAACGTGTTTATGAATTAAAAGATGAAATCCCCATCTTTATGCTATCTTGCCTTGCAATAAAATAGTAACACTGAATGTGCTGCACCTATGTCTTTATAAAGTGCAGAAAAGATTCTTGATTTAAGGGATCTCATCTTTATATAATTTACTAAAACCACTGACGTTAATACAATATTCAGACCAGGACTAATTCCTTTGGAAGCAAGAGCTTCTCTAGGGACATATAGTATGTCCAGACAAGTGGAGATTTTTGTTTCACAAATGCTTGTACATTTTGGAATAAACACTGAACAAGCACCATCGATACACATTCCTGTGCAATTTTTCCACTTTATGTTTTCTTCATTTATAAAATCATTTAAGATAGCAAATAACATGAATGCTGTTGCTTTGAGTTCTATTGGTTTGCAGAAAAGTAGTTCTACTGCTGACATACCGTCACAAAATAGACAAAATTGAGCATAGGCAATGAAATGAGCATCTTTGTTATTAACAGTTGCCTCATCATGCTGAATTGAAAACAATTTGTCATGCAAATTCCCGAAAAGCTGATGCTGTACATCTTCAGCTATATCACCAATTTGATGGGCAACAGTATCATTTGATAAAGGTACAGACTGCAATTTTTTGGGAAAATTGTCTCTAAACATAGTTTCTACTATTCCAATTGCAGCTGGCAAAATAAGCTTTTCACTTGTGATCTGAGGCTTTCTACATCTGGCTATTTTATATGAAAGCTTGTAACAGGCATGTAAAGCTTTTTCATTCACAAAGATTTTTTTTGGAAAGGTGTTCGCTTTTCATATGATTTTAATTCGAAGAATTCTCGGAGTTTGTTAACGTAGCTACGATAAAGCGTTTCCAGATGTCGTTTCACTTTACTAGGTTTCATGCTGTTTTCTGCCAACATTTTTGGGTAAATGACACACAGGGGCATTTCTTCTTCATACTTCAGTACTGGTAAACCCAGAATTTAAGTATTCTTGATTTTATTTTCGGGCCCATGCTCGTCGGTGCACTTGCAATGCTTCACTATCGTCTTAATGCTCGTTTAAGCCCGCTTAAAAATTTATCCCTGATTCTGTATAAATCTGCTGCCGTGAATATTTAACACAGTGAATTCCAATTAACACGCTAATTACAACATATTCATTCTCGACATATTCGACTTCAGCAGACGGGCTGCCTCCACTCACACTAACTGTAAACGGAACGGAACGCAAGTATGTCGGAGGGTGCATTACCCTCCTGTCTTTTCGCAGTATGCGGGCTTGCGCCCTTTGCTGCTGGGTCATTCTAATTAACTGGCGGATATGCATAAATAGTTGGCTTTTCATTCTTGTAGAAGTTTGGATTGCGTTCCGATCCCTTGGAGAGTTTTAATTGATTGGGACCCAGCGGTTTGACATGCTGAATAGCCTGTCTTCCGCGACGCTTCCCTTTCCGCCCGGAGCGGGCAGAAATCCCTTGTTAAGTAATACAGGGGACGCACCTCTACTAGAGAAGGCATCGGAGGCGATTTCGGGGCCTATCTCGAGCGCGTGGCTTACCGAAGCCACGATGTTTTGGCTGGGCAGTCGCGGGGCGTTCAGCCCCGGACTTAGCCCGGTCGGGAGTAGGACAAGGATGAAGCATGATGTCTTCCTCGTCTTGTTGGCTGCCTAACTGTAAATGTACGAGGCGCAGCATTTATACAGGATTGTGCAGACAGTTGCGAAGACATTCCATAATGTTTGAGATAATCAAAATTTCTCGCGAAGCCGTAATAATGTTCGATATGGTGGACGTAAAACAGAATGCAGTAGAGAGGCATTGGTTCTGGAGTTTGAGCACTACTTCAGTAAAAATTGTTTGGTTTAGTAAATATACTATTTTCACGATGTTGAAAAATCTACGAAGAAAGTACGAGTGACTGAAAATGTTATGAGTTTATTGTATGTGTCTGTCGTAAATAACGTTATTTAATAGGTAAAATAAGGAAATTAAAAATAAATTTTGCTTAAATTTTTAATTCATAATTTATAACACTTTTTCGAGGAAAAAAAAATGTTTTTTATAAATAAAAATTGATGAGAATGTTAACAATGAGTAAGAATTAATTCAATATTTTACACTTCACACACCTACTATTGTTTTTGTTTGATAATAGTAATTATTTCATACTATTAATTTACATAAAATATCTTTATATGATTATTTTAAACTTTATGTAATGGACCTAGAATAATTTGGTTTGATTCACTTGTAAATAAACCTGTGGGAACACTGGTGTTGTCATCCTTGAATATCGTGGGAAATTTGATAAGGGAATTGAAGTGAAAAGGCCATGTCATGGTAACAGGTTATGAATTATTCTCTTATTGTCAAGAGAAGTGTTATCGAACGTACTGAGAAGAGGACTGATTCGTTTTTTTTGCATATAAGTTTTGTTTATTACATGGTAACTACGAGTTTTTTTTAGGTTTATTACTTATTGTAAACACGGTTCCATAATAACAGTATTGCATCGTAACGAAAATGGGGGAAGTTGATGGAAATACGATTTTAGCCGATAGCTTAAAATCGCAGGTAATTTTCAAACACTAAGTTTATTTTAATGAAATAAAAAAATTAGGATGTATTTCGTATAGGTTATGTTCCAATTTTGATTAAATTTAAGGAAAGTTTCTTGCTAAAGTTAATACAAAAAAAAGCCTCGTTTGGCTTGCAAAAAAGAATACGCGTATTCAGCATTTTATAACAAATGGGTATATAAATATTTATTTGGATTGGTAAGTTATATAACTAATGTTAAGTATAGGTAGGCCAGGTGATGTCATTTTTTACTCGCACCGGACTAGTCTAGTGGTTAACGTGATATCGCAAATCAGCTGATTTCGAAGTCGAGAGTTATAATGTTCAAATCCTAGTTAAAGGTAGTTATTTATATACGGATTTGAATACTATATCGTGGATACTGGTGTTCTTTGGGTTTCAATTAACCACACTTCTCAGGAGTAGTCGACCTGAGATTGTACAAGACTACACGTCATTCATATTCATACATATCACCCTCATTCATCCTCTGAACTAATACCTTATGGCAGTTCCAGAGGCTAAACAGATAGAGAGAGGTAATCTCATTTGATGTATGAATTGAGAGGGATTAGGCGTATGGTTCATATGTGTAGAGAGAAACAGTCTCACCAGTTTTAGTGGTAGTAAGTGGAGAACTTTACAATTGGTTGTAGCAGGTTATAAATAACCTAAAAAGGTTTATAACCAGCAGGTTATAAACCTGTTTAATAACAAAAATAAATCCAGTTTGTAACATTCTGTTGATAATGGTAGTACTTACAAATGAATACTTCATTTATTACATAAAGAGTTTGAATTTTTGAAATATTATATTTGTGATTGAATTGATCAAAATTTATTTATTTCTATGTTGTTGTCACCATGTATTCTGTTTTTAAATTGATTATTCAATGAGATTTTGTTAGTTCAAACAGTGTTTTATATATTTTTTTGTCTTGTCATTTGACTGGTTTGATGCAGCTCCAAGATTCTCTATGTAGTGCCAGTCGTTTAATTTTGGTATACCTACTACCTGCCTGCATAATTTTTTTCATCTACCTTACTCTCTAATATCAAAGCAACTATTCCAGGATGCCAAAATATATGGCCTGTAAGTCAGTCTCTTCTTTTAACTATATTTCTCCTGCTTCTTTTACATCAATTTGCTGCAACATCTCTTCATTTGTCACTTTATCCACCCATTTGATTTTTAACATTCTCCTGTAACACCACCTTTCAAAAGCTTCTAATATTTTCTTCTCAGGTACTCAGATCGTCCAAGTTTTACTTCCATATAAAGCTACGCTCCGAACATATACTTTCAAAAATGTTTTCTTGATGTTTAAATTAATTTTTGATGTAAGCAAATTATATTTCTGACTGAAAG
>JAAAKQ030121389.1:0-13773 GCA_010016005.3 Zanna intricata | reverse complement strand
TTTTAAATATCAGGGCCCTTTACACCCTGTAAGTGTCTTTTTGTGTTTGTGTCTGTAGTGTTTTGTTTTGTGTTTTTTCTGTGTTATTTTAAAGAAATGTTAGAGCCCTTTACACCCTAACATATGACGAGCCTTACGGTGACTAATGATTAATCTTTAAAAATGTGACGAGGGCTAATGACCATAGTAGTCGATGCCAGTATAAAACATAATTAAAAATAATAATAATAATAATAATGTTTAATGGATGTTTCTGACATCTTCGTCATAAAACAATAAATCTTTTTAAATATTCTACTACTACAAATATAATACTGGTATGATGAATATTTTATTAATAGCTCATACTAGTAAATTGATATCTATCAATAAAAAAAATAATAATAATAATAATATACATAAATTATAAAGTGCATAATTCATTTCTATTAAAAGGATCTTTCAAAATATTTTTATTTCCTCCTTTTATATTGTATTAATGTCTATAAAATTTTCCATTATAACTATAATTTATAACTTAGATTACATTGTTTTAATGATTAACAATTAGAGTTGATTTTTTTACAGTCGGTTTTTTAAATTTTATGCGTTTTAATTAAATACGAGTAAAATTTATTACATTAAAAAAAAAAATTGTTTAAATTCCAAATTCCGCTGTTTTATTTCTAAGAGAATAGCTAAATAAGATCATTCTATTATTAAAACATTATATCATCACAAATATTTGTTTAAAAAACAAAGCTTTAAAAAAATGTTAAAAACTTTTTAAAAGGAGCAAATAAAATTTTAATAAAGTAATTTTATTATCTGCTATAAAATCTATTTATAAAGACTGATTAATAACTTAGGCCGTATTTTTCTTAATAGAATTAGTTAAAAAATTCATTTAAAATTTTTTTTATTATGTACCTACAACAGATTATTACAGCTACTAAACAAAGAAAAATTTTTTTTGTTTTTACTTTCCCGGCGAATATAGCTGTAATTAAGAGAGAAAGTATGATATAGTGATTATATCAAAAATGGAGTATCGGTTTTTTGGCAAATGTTTACGTTAGACAAAAAAAATATATGTACGTATGAGTTTTTTGGTTTTATATCTCAGGACCACACCGATTTTTTTTAACTTCAGCTCAAATATTTCTATATATGCGGTATTAATCATATCTTTCTTCAAATTCGCTAAGGAAGTGGGAGATATTGCGAAAAATCCAATTTCGATTCTTTATTTGTAGAAAACTATATTAAAGCAATTTGTTACCTACAATGCCTAAATTGATGTAATAAATAAATACTAAAATACCTAAACAAATAATAATTTTTTTTTTTTTTAAATCAGTCACCCCACTTCTTAAAATCGAAATATATGTCTTGTTCTTTAGCTCTATCTTCCTACAGTTTAAATATTTTTCAGACAATTCCAAGTTTATACTTCTCATGTAGAGTTATCAAGAAATATCTACAATTCTTTTAAAATTATAAACCCCGGATATAAAATGCAGAAAAGTTTTTTGATTTTTATTTAATCTATTGAAGAGGATATTAAACTTAGAAAAAACTTTAAGAGAATTTGATAAGCTTAATTTATATATGAATCTTTTAAGAAAAGCCTTTCTTAAAATTTATTCTCCAATTCTAAGATATGTATAGATATATACATTTTTATTATAACCCCTTTGATTTTTATTTAATTGCCGGGAAAGTCATTCAATATTTTTCCAGCTTTTTTGCTATGTAAAAATGAGTTTTTCCGAATTTATAGTCACAAAATGTCCACGTTTTGCTGTGGATTATAAAAGTACGAAAATTTTAATTATACATAAATTTGAATACTTCATCATTTGAAATGGTATTTAAAAAAACAATATAAATTAATTTTTTTTTTCGACATTAAATGACTATAAAAGTAATGAGTAATTTAATTAAATAAAAATTTCTTAGGTAATGTCTACTACATCTTTACTTTGCAACTCAGTTAATTCTATGACCAGCTCTAAAAAAAAATAATTAAAAAAAATTATAAATTACTGAGCTCTAATTTAATAAATCGGAATATTTCTAAAGTTATGTGTCCAACCAAGTACGCACAAGTGTTAAATTTTGATAGAAGCAGTTTTATACTATCATACACTAAGTTTGATGGTTAAAGTCAAAAAACAGAAGAGGAATTTTTAGATAGTGTTGCTTGCTGATATGACCTTTACTTAAATATTTTTATTTGTATGAACAAAGGTTTAGGCCAATATTTAATTTGGTTATTGAAAACAAGTAGAACATTGTAACCTAATCTGTCCAAAATTTTACTTCATGATTTATTGGTGGGCCTTCTTATAAATAACCATAAAAATTCCAACAAATAAATAATATTAGATGAAAACCGAATTATATTTAAATTAAAGTTTAACGCCATTTAATCTACTTACAAGTTTGTTAAATAAAAAAAAAAATTAAATCACTAATAACTTATTATATTTTCGAGGATAGCAGTAGAACATTTTGAATTCGAATATATTTTTGATTTTATTATTAGGTTTTTCCCGACACAATTATTTAATTTTCTTATGAATATAACATGAAATGAAGTAAGATATTTTTCAGTGACCTAAGTTAAATATTATGAAAAAACAGTACAGCAACTTTATAAATCTTATTAGTAAACCGGTTAAGGTAGTTTTCTTAAAATCCTGATTATCCGAGGAATAAAACTGGATGTATTATATATAACCCAAATCAATATTTAGAAACCTACTTAAACGGAAAAGGATTTCATCGTTAATTGTCTTGTTAATAAGACAAGTAACGATTAATATAAGTTATCAACGTTATTTTCATACGTAATTTATTTTATCTAGATAAATGGAAATACATGCATAATTTAAGCCCTTGATTAAAATATTTTAAAAATATTCTTTTACAAATATGAAAAATTTAATTAAAATTTATTACATGTTACTTTAAGTACATCCCAAAAAAAAAATTATTAAACCATGAAAAGTATATCATAAATAAATAAAAAGTTAAGTAGTGTGAACACTCTTTGATTTAAATGAAAGTGAAATAATTAAAAAAATTTTGAATTAAAACAGTCATTTATCAGTTACTACTATTAAACAAAATATACAACTTTTATTCAATTTCAAATTAAATTCAGTTTGAAATAAAAATTAGCTAGCGGAATGATATTTACATAATTAATTAATATACGATAATAGTTAGTTTATATAATTATATAAATTAATAGTAACTCGTAAGTCAGTAAGACAATGATAAAAATAATAGTGATTAAATTACGTAAAGTTAAATCTATTGATAAGATACTGTTTCTGAGGAGTAGCTGATAATTGAAAACATGTTTATGAGTTAATCATGTGATATTTATTAATGTTATTAAAAATTTATTACATACTCATACATAACATGCATACAAACATTAGAATTAGTAATGGAAATTTTATAACTATTCTCTTTATTATAATTAAGAAGCTAATTTTTCATACACTGTTATGCTGTAAGAATTACCAGAACTATTGTACAAAAAAAATAATAAAATAGAATCTAAACTGAAAAAAAAAATGAATAGAACATTGAGAATTCAAAAAATCTCTGTATTATTTATTCCATTTAACATAATGTATATTTAGTTAATTTAATCAATAAAATGATTGAAATATAATTTAAACTTAGAAGAAAAACATCGGTGTACAAATTTAATTTTGTTAGAGACCATAAATATATCATCCTACGAGAGAAAAACAAACAAAAATTTGATACTAACCCCAAAAAAAATTTGGAGAACGTTAAAGATGATACGATTTGGTAGCTGATCCGAAGGCAATGGCTGGACTGTTAAAAAGACAGAACCGTGTGGAAATAGAAGCAAACAATAACAGCCGAATTCGTGCCAACTATAACATCTCTCTCATTGAACATTTGACGAATGAAAAACCTCATTTGACAACTAAAATGGTCGCAATCAACCGCATATGTCTTCTATTAAAAATTTAATATTGTCAACGCACCGTTGCACAAAATGTTATAGTACAAAAACAACAATCGAAGCTTAAATTCCGTAGAAAATTATGTTCCAAAACTTTACTGTACTCTATTATATTTATATTTTCCAAAATTTCATGTAAAATAAGAATAAAACTGTTGTTATTATTCTTATAATAAATCTTACTGAGAAACAATTCACGGTCTACATAATCCAAACTTTTTATTGGGCGATATAAACAAATACCACTCGACTAACCCGTACGTAGTACATAAACAAATAACTGATTTCAAACAATATCGTGTACCTTATATTTTATTACATCGTTATTTTTATTTTATTACCGTACCATCACTTGCCAACTGCAGAAGAAGGGGAATAAAATAAAGAGAAGAGGGAGAAAGAGCTAAAAAGAAAGACTTTCTGAAAAAAAAAATCAAACACAAGCATGCAAACTTCAAACTACTCCCAATTCATTTGTTTAACAGTCCGTTGTAATTAACGAAAACAATGTAACCCTTTCATGTAATTTACGTTACATATATTTTAAAATGAAAATAAAAAATAGTTTTGTTATTTAAATAAACTTATAAACTGCATGATGAAATTTTGCATACTGATTTGTTGGGGATGTAAGAAAATCAAGATGATAGAAAATATTTTGTTAAGAGTTTTATACAGTTCATTTTTAAAATCGTAGAATATATTAAAAGTGCCAAAAAAAAAACAATCAAAATTAAAAATTATCTATTGCCTTAATGATTGAGTATTTTAATAAGTGGTAAAATTAAATGATCGCAGTTCGCAAAAAAAAAGAGAAGAGATTTTTACTTATGCTGTTAAAAATATTTTCTAAACACTAGCTGCCTTTTGATAATTTTTCTTGTTATCATATTAACATGTCTGTCAAAATATTCTGTACAACATTTTAAAAGATGTTAAAAGTAAATTTTTCGTAATTTCTTCAGTTTAGAAAATACGGACAATAATGAAATCGCCGAATAATTTTGTAAATTAAGTGCAAAAGCTTCTTATAGAGGGGAATTACTCTCTCTCTTTTCTCTCTTTTTTTCTGTTTAGCCTCCGAAACTACCGTAAAGTACTTCAGAGGATGATATGTATGAATGTGCATGAAGTGTAGTTTTGTACATTTATCTTATCACTTACAACTCCTGAGAAGTGTGGTTGGTCGGCCTAGATTGTACAAACTACACTATTACTATTCTAATTTTAAGGTAATTGGAGATAGAATATTCAATTGTTGATGCATTTTTTTAAATATACATTTATAATCGCCAAAACTTTTTTAATAAAATGTCGGCAGAGATTTCATTAATATCTACATTTTTTTTTTTTTTAAATCCAAAATACATGTTTCAACTAGCTGGGTATCAATAGAACATACAAAATATTAATTAAATTCACCAATAAAACCATTCATGGTGAATGGTTTTGTTTAAAATTAATCAATTGTTTAATTTACGCTATTGTTTAAAATACCGGAAAAGTACTTATGTTCAAGTTTGAAGAAATTTATGAATCTTAGAATTCATCCTGCTGTCAAACAACTGTTTTATTGCTAAATTCTGGAAGAAATTTTTATTTTACAACTAAACACGAGTAAAAAATAAGGTTAAAAAATGTAATTATTATTTTTCAACTGCGGGCTTTCTAGTTAAAATTATGTAAACAAAATGACATTTATTAAAAGTATTGATAGATTTTTGTCGACTGATGACTCGTAAATTTAAATAATAGTAATTATAAAATCAAAATACTATAGTGGTTTTTAACAATTACTTTCGTATATTCGGTATAGTTATTTGAAAAGAATCCTATAAACTGAAAAAGAAAAGTAGACAGATGTTATAACCTATAATTTTCACCTTCAATTTAACCATGTCATGATGGAATATAGTGTCTGAGTGAGCGGAAAAACACAAAAGAGTTATTTTCTGTCGGCAAAGATTCAATTATTCAGAGTAGTTCAATAATTATATAGCGGAATGAAGTCTAGCCTTCTTGTTAGAGTCGTTACAGTTTCCGGTAGGTGGTTTCTTATAGATAAAAATCACCGCTTTTAAGGTTCAATTCCCTACCACCGACCAATTTTAGAGTATATTATAATCCGCGCTATTTGCTCTATGTATATAAGACTGTTAGACCCCCTTTGAGATACATTTTCTAAACTAATTTAACTGCTTGTTTAACCGTTTTAACAAAAAAATATTTTAATATGTATAAAGAGAAATTTAATAATCCGATAAATGTTTTAATTTTATATTTTATTCTAATTGTTATAATTCTTTATAAAACGGTTTACTTTTCATAGTATAAATCACTATAGAAAGTTTCCATTTGTTTTTTGTTACAAAATTCTATATTTATTACATAATTGTATGATAAAAATGGCTGATACATAGAATTTAATATTAATAAATATGAAAATTATTGAAAAATATATTTATATAACAATAACAGTAACATTAATAATAATTTAAAACATGAAAACGTTTTATAATATCAAATTTCTAAAATTAATCATTTCACTTTTTTAAATAAATATATTAGTTATTGATAATGTGTTTCTTAATATAAAATTTAGACTACATGCATACATATATCAATGGTTTTCAAACAAAAAAAAATAATCTTTCTGTTGTAATATGTTTTCAATATTCAAGATCTATTTTTTAAATAAATTTAATCATTGAGAAAAATATACAAAAATACCAATAAATGCTTATAGATAACAGATTTTTCAACTCGCGATCTAGGTAAAGCTCATAGTACTAATGATACTATGAAACCGTTTTAATTTTTTTTTTCTTAGTAAGAATGTTTCAAAAATATCGTTTCTCAACTATTTTATTGCTTATGATTTATAACGGTTATTTCCAGTCTTTTTCCAAATGAAGCTCCTTATTACAAGTAAATATTTCATCAATATCAACTGGTAGTCAGAAATTAAACAAAAATTATTAATAATTTATAATTAAAAATAAATAAATAGATACAAACTAAAAAATATATTTTTAAACTAGAGCTGGAAAGTCATGACTGGCTTTAAATTTTAAATTATGATTTTAACTTTTCGACTTCAATATAATATTTTTTTAAATCCTGATGATGGCTTTTTATTAAGCCAAAAGATCTTAAGCTTTATTTCAACTTGCTGTTAAGGTGGATTTTTAATTGTTAATATTTTTTGATTAATTATATATACATATATATACGCACATAAAGTTTGTCTGTTTGTTTGTTTGTTCCCCCTCACGCGAGAATCAACCGATTGATGCTTTCCAAATTTTCAGAATACGTTCATGTAATCCCAGGGAAGGTTTAAAGCCGAAGCTCTAGCTCCTTTGCCTGATTAAAAATATTCATTATTTCTTCACTCCCCCAAGGAGAGTTTCGTTATGAATTAAAGATATTCATTAAGGGAAAAAATGAATATTACTTAAAAATTACTTCATTATTAATGTTTCTGACATCATGGAAAAAAATAATTTACGAATTTTCATCGTTAAAGGTGTCTGTAATTAGTTACCATTGTATTCTGTCTTTGTAATTTAGTTTCTTTTTCAGGTTTCTATAAAGTCTCAATGATTTAATTGATTTAATATCAGTACTATTCTTCCAACCATGAGGATAACGAACAGTGCGAGGGTCCAGAAGACGGAGCCACTGGGTAGACGGATATGGCGAACGAAGCGAGCTCTGGGGGCGTCCAGAGTATTGGTCCCTCTGGCAGCACGAGAATGACGAGTGAAGAAAACTCTGCGGGCCCCTGAAGTAGACCCCGGAGGCCCCGAGGATCCCATGAGTTGACTCTTAGGTTCGCCTAAGATCCGAGGGTATAGGTTCTGGCTAGACGGGTCAGCTAGTTATTAATATACAAAGAAACATACAATGATAATTTCCCGTTCCTCAAAGAAAGGTATCAAATGCGTTACCACCAAATAAGGAGAAATAAGGTAATAAAATGTTCCTAATGAGAAATAAAATTATTTGAAAGAGACTATAAAAAAAGCTCTAGGCTCATACAACTGATATATAGATTCTTCTGGAAAATAATGTACAAGAAAACATATGAACTGTTATGGAAATACTTAAACATTAACGTAATGCAAGATGCGTAAAGATCTCTAGCTGAAGATTAATTACTGAATTACATAGAGTTTGCGATCAATAGAAAATGGAACTCCAAAGTTGAAATGGAAACGGAAGGTAAATTATACATATTCTGTAGGAAACAACTTGATATATGATGTGATTAGAATTACTAAAAAAAGAAAAAATATAAAAGAAAATTAAAGTAATCAGTTATCAATATAATATTGGGATACAGAAGTAAAAGGTGGAATATAATCGAAACATTTAACGATAAAACAAATTCTTTGATGTTATTTTCACATCGGGCGAAGAGGAATATTTAAACAAAACAAAAAGTGGATAAATAGAATATGAATTTAGAAATAGCCTGAAAGTTACGTAATATGACTAAATTAGAACTAATTTGATATATGTCTAGGATCTGCTAGAAAGTTCTAAAGAATATTGTAAACATCCGTACGTTTAGTAAAGAAACGACGTAATTCAAAGTTTATCTTTGAATTATTATGAAGGTAAAAATAGGAAAAAGAAGAAAGAGATTCTTGCCAAATCCTTGCCATTTCCATGGCAGGATTAACAATTTATTGAAGTTTTGAATTATAAGTTTTTCAAAGACAGATTTATAAGTCTATCCCCTAAATAAAATAGTATAAAAAGGTTGATAAAATTAATATTTTTATTTTCGAATGGAATTATTAAAAAAACAAAAGAACTGTCCTAAATATTTAATTACTGAATTACGAAAACCTATTCTACGACTAAATAGTTGGAAAAAAACAATATCTACGAGTAAATGAAGGAAATATCTTTGATAAGGTCTAGTAATCAGCCTTTGGAATAGTGGTAACTACCATGTTACTCAGATTCATTAAACGAAGAGAGATGCAGGATATGATTGGACCTAGTCACAAAAACTACGTGATTTACTTACACAAACGGAAGAATAGTTTCTTATTGACTGGTGAATGATAGCGAGAACCATTATGGTGATCGGGTAATACTACGTACGAGTATGAAAGGGTGTAATAACGAGGGATTGTTATATTTAACAATCAGTGAATGTTATTAGTGTAACTAATGTAATAGATAAATTGCTTCAAAATGTAAAGTTTAACTCCTAATAAAAGTCAAGTTATGATATGTAATTCATTAATTATGTTAATTATTAATAAAAACCGTCAACATAACTAGAATCACATCGAAGAAAAACTGCAATATAGTCTCTAATAAATGTTGTCTATGTACTGTCGTAGGAAAGAAATGTGTTTAGGAAAGAATAATAATCTCCATTGAGTTAAAATATTGGTTTTTTTTTTCTTCAAAATACTTAGTAATTACAACCAGTATACTTGTGGAAGATGTATTTTTTATAGATATATTCAAAATGGTAAAGATATTTCAAAGAACTTCAACCTTATCCGATTCCTTTTTTTAAAGAATATATTCTTATGAAATACTTCCAATCTATAATTAAAATTTTTAATTTAATTATTTAAACAACAAAGTTGATTAATTTTGTAATTAATGTATAAAACAAATTTTTAATTAAAAATAATTTAAATTGATATATTTATTATTGGAAACTTTTATTAATATGGAAATATTTAAGAGATTTACCATATATAAACTAAATAAAATTGGCATTCACCATGTATTGTTTCCTATTTATATAGTATATTGTATTTAAATGAAGCGATTGCTGGCACGTGAGGATCTATAAGTAAATATTTAATTAAAATTTCTAAGTTATCCGTGACAAATAACTAGTGAAACTAATGATTACAGATAAATTTTTATCCTAATGCTTTTACCATTTTCTTTTGAAAATATTTATTTTAAAAATAATTTCTTAAAAATTACAAAACATGAAACTCTTTGTTTCCAAACATAACAATTTTATTTTTGTTCCATTTGTATTATTTATTTCTAGAAAAAACCTTTCATTGCAACTTCGGTTATAAAACAGAAATATGAACAAGTTTAGATTAATGTAAAAAGTAAGACAAAGAAAGAAAACAATCTTTTGGTTAAGTCTTTACTTTAAATTGAATGAAATACAAAAATATATATATATATATATATATATAAAATAAAATTCAAATAAATTAATATTATATTACAAACAGATTTTTTTTTTTTTTTTGAGAAACTGAACTATAGATTATTCGCTGCAAAGGTTGATCATTACTAAAATAATGATACATGATGTTGTAACAAGGGATTCATATCCAAATATAAGCAGAAGTTCTTTTAAGGATAAAGTCCTTAAATCTCAGTAAAGATTTGTGCACTTTTAATAAGTGTGGTTTGGTCACTGGTGTTGGATTAACAACATAAAACGCAAAGGAACACGAACTTGACCATGTTGACGAATATCTGGATAAGGAAACTGGCAAAAAAAAAAAAATAATTTTTTAAACCAGGTCCTAGTTGAACTCTCCAGTTTAATTCACTTATTAAAGTATAATTATTTATAATTGTAGGTACGTATAATTATTTATAACTGTATGTATGAGTTATTAGATCGTTGGGATTCAATTATCAACACTATATGATTTGTAATACTACAAAAAACCGAATTCAGCTTGCAAAAAAACATGTAACTGAACTTACAACCTAATCTGAGACAATCTAATCATAAAAAAATTATAAAATAAAATTAGATTATGGTTTGATATTTACTCTGTTTCAATTTTCTAACATCGGTTTAACAGTTTTTCAGGATTTTTAACAATCTATTATTTTACATTTTGTCCAGCAAGTACTCAAAAATATTTTTTAGATTGTATATTTTTTTATCTAATCGACTATTAAAGTAAATTTATCTAGTAGAATTTTTTTTCATAAAAAGTTAATTTTAAAATTATTATTTTAAACACTTGGGTTTGTCGTTAAACTTTTTTCTTATGGTACGAATGAATCATGAAATTTTTCCATTACGTCAGTATAATAAAATAATTCTTATATTAAGAAGTTATTATAGTATTTAGTTAATTTCATTTATTTAAATTGTAATAATTGTATATTGAATAATTAGAGAATTATCTAATTATAGATATACCTATTTTTGTTTCACCTCTAGTTAGATCCGCAAACTTATATGTATAAGCATCGTGACGGTACTGCATGACATCCTCAAACTAACTGCTCAAAGCAGGGAAATCCCTTGGTTACTTAGATAATAGCTCCAAAATGATATTTTACAATATGTAAAGACTTTTATTATACCATCGGGCTCACGATTTGTTGAATATTTATTTATATATAGGTATGTAGCTACGCAAGTCCTTGATGATATTACTAAAATAAATATTTTTAAGAGGTTAATTATTATGGTAACACTTCATACTATAGTACGAGTATATTTAAACGTGTTAATAACGGATTCAATATAGATTATATCTTTTTTTAAAAGGTTTCATATATAAAACCTTTTATTTTTATCTTCCTGGGGTATTTTGAGAACAATAGACCTAAATTATTTTTTTTTTTAATTTTCTTTCTTAAACACATAAGAATAAAAATTGAAAAATCCAGATGAATATGTCTATAATACAGTAAAAATTCTAAAATGAGGTGTAAAATGTATAATGCTTTACCGTTCTATCAAAAAAAACTACATCAGATAGCAATTAAAATTGATTTCAACGATTTTACTAAAATTAAAATAGTTTATAGATATATGAGCGTTTGGGGGTAGATCTTTTTATTTTTATTAATATCAAAACTTTGCTTTAGATGATAAATTTAAAAAAATATTACTAACAAGAAAACCCGAGTTTAAGTGAATGGTATTTCGTACTCATACTTCAAAATATAAAAAAGATTCATTTTCAATTCCCGTTTCCACCCTGCGACCCAAAATAATACCGTACTTTTCTTCAAAGATTCGGTAAAAAGAATTTCTTTATTTAATTAAAATATTTTTAAAATAATCATTCTTTTCCGTCATTAGTAATCTCATAATAATTTTTTTTTTTTAATTGATAGCATTCAAAGAAAAAAAAAAGAAGAAAATAAACAAACATGAATGATTAAAATTAATCGGGTATCATTTTGAGCTAATAAGAATATGTTATATAGCCAAGATGTATAATATCCAATATTAAAAAATTATAGATAATACTCAAACTTTGACCATATGAATCAATCGTTTATCAAGTCAGAAAAATGTATTTTTTTATTACTTATTTATCTTTTAAGTTGCTTTTTTTTTCTTTGAAAAAAGAATAGATAGAAGAATAAAAAAACTAAGTCATAATATAAAACAGATTTTAAAAAACTATTCTTATCTGAAGATTGTAAGGAGGAAGTCTGGCTTAGAACGGAAAGCTTTCTTAAAATTCTACAACATTCATCTTATAGTTAGTTATAAGTATAATATAATTGTTGATTAAAACTCTGTTTTGTGCCACGCCCTTTGTTTGTTTTGCCATAAAATTTTATAAATAGAACCCAATAAATACGTGATGGGCGAAAAAAATAATCATTAGGAACCACAGCGTTAAAATTTAGTGTTATCGGTACCTCAATTTTATCATAAAAGGACGATTTCATCTATCGTTATTATAACTTTAGTTATAAAGTTAAAATAACTAAAGTTATAATAACTTTTAACTATTTTAACTTTTAAAAGAATCTCTGAAAATATTGATACGATATTAATTATTTATATAATGTTACAAAAAATTAAAACAGTAAGGAAATGCAGTTTATCGATTTATATAAAAAATATTTAGTCTTGTTTAAATTATAAATTTAATTAAGTTTAATTTTTTAGAACTTTTTTCCTTTGGAACTGTGAATATAATAATCGATTACATAATATATTTCTGGAGAGACTGGAAAAAATTACATGTTTGATTCATTTTTACTTATATACTAGCTCCCCGTTACAGCTTCGCCCGCGCTATATATATAATTCCCGTCGGGGTCAATTTTTTTATTTTATGTTTTCTCATCAAGTAACCAAAGGTAGGTGTAGACAATCGCACTTACAGTAACGCTGGTAATGGCTGTGTTGGTTACAAACATCCCGCTTGTATTCTGAAAATAAGAAAATCAATTACGAAAATATAACTATATTTCCGAATAACTGTATCCGTTAGATCGATAGTGTACCTGATGCATACAAAAGTTAGCCTTCAGCTTACTAACAAACAAATCGTTTGAATTTTAAAAATCGGGAGATTGTTTGCAGAGATATTTAATAGACCCCCATTCCACCTCCAAAAACAACGACCCAGGGGCATCCCGTTTGTTACCAGTTGATGGTGATGATCGGTCTAGCCTCCCACAAGGTGCTCGCATACCTCACTACTGTAGTGTCACACGCAGTCCCCACGGGAAGCCCATTATTGTCAAACAAAATTTTTGTTAGATCAATTAAATTTTATTTTATTTAACATATAAATTTAATTCTATATTTTTGTAATAGTATTCATTCAATTGATTCGAATCACTCATTTCAAATCCAGATCACCCAGTGACAGAGACTCATAGTTCACAGTTCGTTAATTCAATTCATTAAAGTTTGTGCTTCAACCGGCAAATCTCCACACATAATTTTTTTTCGAGGTAAAATATATCTCGGATTTGAATACTAGATCGTGGATACCGGTGTTCTTTGGTGGTTGGGTTTCAATTAACCACACTTCTCAGGA
>JAAAKQ030121378.1:0-13773 GCA_010016005.3 Zanna intricata | reverse complement strand
TAGTTCTTAAAAATATTAAACTGATTTTCTTACCGCCGAATACTACAAGTGTCAGCCAGCCTCTAGATCAGGGAATTTATACAAAATTTTAAAACTTTTTATAGACAATTTGTAGTCAAAAGATTACTTATGCTTAAGGAAACCGAGCCGTCTACGGAGAAAATAGAAAAAAGGATAACAGTTACAAATACTTTAATATGGATAGCGGCAGCTTGGAGAAAAGTTACATCTCAAACAATAGCAAACTGTTTTTCGAAAGCTGGATTTAAAAAGACAGCAGAAACAATTCGCGTTACCCAAGATGTCGAAAGCAGTATTATCGACCGGTTATCTACTTTAGTGCCATGTGAAAAGGGTTTGAATTTAACCGAATATGCATCTGTTGATGAAGCACTAAGCACTGAAGATCCTGATTTTTCCATCACTAAATGTGTTGAGGACTTTGTGGCCAACAGTGATCAACAAAATTCTGATATTGAAGAAATATGTGACGAACAACCTATTAAAATTTGCACCCTTAGTGAAGCATGTGAAAAGTTAAGGGACCTAGAAAAATTTCTTTTTCGTAAATAACAATATGAATGCTTATACAAAAATATCAGATATTCTGATAAATTGGTAGATAAAAGGTAGATCAAGTCTGCTCAAAGTAAAGGAATATAATAATTTCTTTAATATATAAATCAGAAGGTACATAAAAGAAAATAACCATCCTTTTTAAAATAAATATGTTTAGAAGAAACAATGTTATAAAAACACAATACACACCCAAACACTTATCTTTCAATAGCTGTTCTACAATTTTACACTAAGTATAAATATGAAAATTTCACTCTTTATTACAGATAGATAACTATCTTTTCAAAAGGCTGTAAAAAATTTATTTAGAAGATTAATGAAAATTCAAATAATTCATCAACATACTGACTGCTATGTTGATTAAACCCCAAAAGACAAAAAGTTAACCACCAAAGTATTACATATATATATATATATATATATATACACACACACATATAATATATATTATAACAATATTATTAATATTGTTATTATTAAAAATAACATATTTGTTATTCAGAGGGAGAGGATTATAGGAATACAGCTTTACCTGATATGCCCTTCAAGGGCACGGTTTTTGGTGCAACTACTAAACAGGAGACAAGAATACCTGAGAATCAGCCAAAAAGCAACCGGCACTTAAGAAGTACTGTTCTTCAGCTCTTGGCATCCTCACCATGGAGAACCTAGTAGGGACAGACCTACATCCATAGGAGTGATAAAAGGGAAGGAAGAGGATAAAATATAAAGCCGATTAATTTGACGGGTAGATCAGAGTAGTTTACCTTTACGTAAAATACTTCAATACTTTTAAAATTTATGTATTACTTACAATAAAAATAAAACATATAAAGAGAAAATGTGGAAAATAAGAATAAATTCACATCAAAACACTATATTTTTTAAAAAATGATACTTAAATTTAGCATTTAGCAGGAAAAAAAAGAAAAAACCTAGAAATGAAACGCATTATAATAAAATAAAAGAGAAAAATATTGGTTCTGATTAATAAACTACAACATTCCGAACTTGCTAGTCGTAATAGGATCAGTAGAAATACAAATACATTGAATCAAAACATGCACAGCTCACACCATACCCACAGAAACAATTAAAAAATTAGATTACCTTACTTCTATTCAAACTAAATTCTAAATTTCTCTTAAAACTTCAATCTATAACCAAATTTGTATGATTTTTTAGAAATGTCAATGTAAAGATAAAGAGAGCAGTATGTTAATTACTAACAACTTTTTTTTTCATGGCATTGCTAATTAGTTGCTGGTTAAAAAGCAAACTGCACAAGATGTAAAGGCTTACACACATCCACATGCTACAAAATTGCATTCATATGTACTTATATATTTTCACAATACTTTAAAATTAAATACATATATTTTTTTTTTTTGTTTAACCTCCGGAACCACCGTTAAGGTATTTCTTCAGAGGATGAGATGAATGAATTGTAGCGTGTGTGAAAAATGCCATGCCTGACCAGGATTCGAATCCGAGACCACCAGATGAAAGACCGAGACGCTGCCAAGGAGGCAGGCAAAAATTAATTTAAGAAATCATTGCACGAGGTGTAAACGGAGCAGTCTCTCATATAAGATAAACATTTAAAACCGAAAATAAAACTAATATTATAAGATCTAAAACATAAATACAAGTAAGGTATAAAGATTCTTATGCAATGAAAGACAGCACATAAAACTTGAAAGGCATATCATAACCATATTTAAGACTAAATAAGAACTTAAAAAATAACAAATTTAAAACTTGTATCTGACTGCATAAAGTCAGAAAAAAACGATTTCACAAGGAATAACCCAAGAAACAGTTCTCATAAGTTTAATAGAAGAAATAAATAAAAAACAAAAGTACTTACAACTAGTTCAGCAATTGCCTGAACAACATTTTCTTTCTTGAAATCTCCTTTTGTGTTTTCTTTTATGCCTTGCCATATAAGTGTGTGTATAATCCTTGTTAATCCTAATTTAAAACAAATAAAAAATTACTTTTTAAAAATGTACAAATAAACCCAAATTAAAATCTACTTTTTAGATGAAAACAAAAAGTTACAATTTCCCAAAAATTGAATATTTGGGGATATTCAGTGTTAAATCCCTAATTCCTAATTATACCGATTCAGGTTAAATCCCTAATCACCATAAATGACTCATGTGACTTCTGGCTCCTAAAATTTAAGACTCAAAATTTCAAGATGTAGAGACCAAAGAATACAACGATATTGAAAATTCAAAAAACAGATTATGAAAAATATTTTAAACAGTGGAAGAACCACTGAGAGAAGGATATTATATACTTTAAAGGATATTAGATTATGATTATTCAGATGATAACAACTGATTTCCTAGACTTGTACATAATAAATAAGGATAGTAATAGATAGAACATTCCTGGCCTTATTCATCTTTCGTAAAATCAATGAGTTTAACCACCTTTTTGTTTTCATAGACATTTTCTGATTCATGTATAATTCTATAATCTTATTAACAATTTTTCTGTCACTTACAGTAAAAACTCTGAAATCAATAGAATTCTACCCGGCTTCAAATTACTTCCTCATTAATACAAGAATTACAGGATCTGAACATCATCCTGAATCCTTTACCCATTGGGATGAAATTTTACATGCAAATTTAAAGAAAAATACATGAGAAATTTTAATGAAGGAGACTTATTTTAATCGTAAATTACATTAGTAACATGGTCTCTGGAATTAATTTTTATAATTAGCGACTATTTTCTTTATGGCTGAAAAAAGGCCAGGTTTTTCATATAACAGTGACTACACAATTGTTAATTTAATAAACAACATGCTTAAAACATGCCATGAACCAAATTTTTGACTTTGTGATGAGATATGGGATTTCACTGGTAGGCTTCATTTCCCGTTTTACGTATTATAACAGTAAAAGAGATTTATTTTTAGAACTACAAACTTTTAATTTTATTTAAATAACAGATAAGTAAAAATGAATAAAAAGTATCGTACCTTAAAGCCACCTTATTGTTAAAAATATTTATAATTAAGACTTAAATAAATCAACAATAATGTAACTGAATTCTATTTATGCATAGATTTAATGATTAGTTTATGTTAACATTTAGAATAAAATGTCAACAGGTGAAATATAAATTGCTTATATATTTAACTTACAAATGCAATAATTAATAACAAATAAAATTATTTACTGTTAAAAGATAAAATTGTTTACCTGTGACATGAGCATTTTTTCCGTAAACAGGACTGGCATTGTTGGATGTTTTTATTAATTGTTTGCATTTTTTAAAGCTGAAAAAGAAAAATATCTTATTAATGTAGTGTAATCAAACTAGCAAACTAGTACTGTTAAATACAGCAAACCAAAGAAATGGATTCAGATTTTTTTTTTTTATGCTACAGTTCTAGTGTATGCTACCAGATAAGCTGTTAATCTGTTTCTACCAGATTAGTAAACAGCTCCTAATAGAGCAATTGATCAATTACGAAAAACAAGCAAACAAATGTGCATTACCGAAAGATCGAGTTTGTGGCGACAATTCCTTAAGCATGGAAAAAACATCAATTAAATAAATATGACAGGTAAATATGTATTCCTTAAACATGAAAATAAATAAGTAATAAATATAAACATGGAAAATAAAAACGAAAAGTGGTCTGAAAATCACATAGGGGTTAAGTCAAATGTAATTAACCAATTTGTAATTAAATTTTTGGTTTGAAAATTTCTCAAAATGAGTATACCAAAACTTGGTGTTATATTGTCATGATAGAAGATCCACCTGATCTGGCCAAAATATTGTGTGCTAAGACCAAAATTATTTTTTTCATCTAATGCAGAATTTATCCAACTAATCTTTTTAACACCATTAATAATAAAATTAATATCTACCAGACAAGCTCAATCAAAACTGTTTATTATGTGTTTAGCAACTTTACAAGAAAATAAAATAAAAAGTAATTTAAAAAACTAAATAATAGCTTGGCTGTATGATATGCGACATAGAGATACAAAATGGATTAATATAACATGCACTAACTATGCAATCTATTTACGAGGATGGCTAAGCTGTACATGAAAGCATGAAAGACCTTGACATTTGGCTTACCGTTTGGTACAAAACAAAAAATCATATTCACTTTTGGTTATCAGCAATCAGACTCTAATTAAACCAGAAAAATTTTGTTTTTCTATCTAACATCATATTAAACAGATACAGTATACCATGCAAGATGAAAAACTACCCGGATTAACCAGCATTCTTTAAAATCCTTTTTCCCTCTAAACCCATCCTTCTTTATCATCCTTGATCAAATACTTCCCTATTATTATAGGCTCTGTGGGTGTAGTTCAGATCTTGCTAGACCTTCCATTATGTAAATTTTGGAATCTTGATGATAAGAGCCAGTGCATCATTGATGGTAGCTGATAAGACAGAGGTTGCCTGTCTACCAACTCATGGGCCCTTTTTTCTAATAAAGTCATCTACTAGTGAAATGACCCACGTGTCTATTAGGCACTTAATCCCTCTTTTCTTAAAATAAATAAAACTACAGAACCATAACTTTTTTTTATGAGGAAGATAAAAAAAAAATTACAAATTTAAAAAAAAAAATGTTTTCAGCAACCATACATCACATGCAACCACAATATAACTTACAAGCATATCACCTGCTCACAATCTAATAAAAAAAGCAACAATAGAAATTTCTCCTAACATCAAAAATTGTTTAAGATTAAGGTAAGAGGGCGTTTGTATTAAAAATAAAGAATTTGGAGGGGATCAACAAGTGTTTCTTCAAATTAAGACTTTATAAATGTTTAAAATTCTTTTAGAAAATTTTATATGAAATTAAATAAAAAACAAATTAATTCCATTTATCTTGCAACAAAACCAATTATAGATAAAAAAAAAAAACATCGTAAAATTACTATGCTCCTTATTGAATACTATTAGTTAGTACAAATTCTTCAATGCCATCAGTTAATGATAAACCACACATTTCAAACAATAAACATGCTCTATCTCTATATAAATGTTATATTAACCATGACACAATTAACAAATAATCTATTTTAACTGATACCATTCACATTAATCTGATATATAAAAATATAATTGATTACAACAGTTAAGAACATTTTTATGGATGTAAATATAACACCTATATTTTTCATATATTTAATTTTAATTATTAAATCTGATTACATATATGGCATCAAATTGAACTTCATTCGTTTTTATTGCACAATTGCTGCACTTCCTTAAATACTTTACATAACTATAGAGTGGTGATATTACGTAAAATATTTAAAAAATACCAAGATTCAAACCCAAGCCTTCCCAGATGAAAGAGAAATATAATACCAATCCACCATGAAGGTCAGCCGTACAAGTTGGCAAAAATGTTATGACTTCTATGTGTGTTTAATGTAGAAATGGAAACATTATATTTTTACACCGGCAACCAGCACGCCACCTTTGTTTTTTTTATTAATATCTGTCGATTATTACAAATTATGTCCATGCAATCAAGACATTGATCATCAGCATTTTACATTTGAACTTAATTTTACCACTGATATGTGCCAAAAAACTGCTGAAGTTTGTAACTAATTTAGTGCTAGGTTCTCAATCAACCCACTAGCAACTAGGAAACGTGTGAAAATGAAATATAATACTTGAAATGACATGAAGCATTACAGACACACTGATATGTAAAAAGGTCATAATTAGCTTGTATTGAAGCACAAGCCGTTTAAGCTCAGCCTTAATAAAAGATTTATATATTTATATATATCGTATTTATCTGTAAGATCTGAATAAAAGTTCTCATAAATTGACATCGCTTAAGTTATACCTATCTGACAAAGCACTAAAACAATGTTGAAAAATTAAAATTTTAGCTGCATCATAAATTTTTGCTTTCTTCAAAACAACGATTATGATAGAAAGAAGTTTTGAAAGTAATTTTTTATTTATAATTAAAACATATAAGATTTCAAAGTTTAATTTATGAGAAAAAATGAAATAATTTATGAGGAAAATTAAATTAAATTTCTAATCTTGCAGCAAGATCAAGCATAATCTGCAAATTAAAATACAAAATTTTAAAAGAAAAGGATCACATGAATCGGGATGGAATTTTTTTTAACACAAAATGGAGAGCAGAAGGAAAATGAAGAATCACAATTTTTTTCACAGAACAATTTCTGTTCTAAAAAAAAAATACTTACTTTTTTGTTAAAGCTATGTGTATATATATATATATAGCTGTTTATGACTATGCATGTACGTGTATGCGTATATACATCATAATACATAAGCAAGAATCTCAGTATAAATTGTAAACAAAACTCAAGCCAGATGTTTGGCATTTGTCCAGACCAAAGATTATAAACTGCATAGTAATTCATTCTTTCAAAAGAAAAAAAAAAAAAACTGGATCAACATTTTTTAAATTATAAAGGAAAAAGTATTGAGCATAACAAATTTTGATGATTATGTTTGAATGTGACATTCTGCATTATTAATTACAAATAAAAAACCCTATAGTCACCATAGCTATATTTTTATTCTGGCTTCTATATTTGTTAATCTTATCAGAATAACTTGACAGTTATTTTTTTAGTGATATTTGTGTTGCACAAATGATAATAAAAAGCCAAAGCAATTTAATTTGATCCTTCAGATATGGATCTATTACCTTTTAAATACAAAAAATCAGACAGTAGAAATGTCCCTCCCAGTGTAATACACACTGGAACTTGATGGGAGAACAAAATGTTGCATTAAGAAGCAAAGGCTTATACTTTAGATTTTCTTGAAATTACAAGAAACACCTTGTAGTTCCATCTCTCTATTAATGAAATTCTAAAACTTGTTGATCCATCCCCACTTTCACTTTGTCAGTTACCATTGATATTGAGTCTAGTACCACTTTTTATGTCAACGCATTGTATCTATAATTATGAGCAGTGATAATTTATAACATTGGAAAAAGTGAATATTAATGTTTTTTTTTTTCATTGTTGTCTAAACGCTTGTTCATGGTGATGAAACTTTTGATAGAAGCACTGTGAGTTAGTGGGCAATAAAATTTTGTATAAGTCGGTAAAGTGAATACCGAGTATGAAACTTGCAGTAGTAGACCAGGTTCTGTGACGGAAGAGAAGCACCAAACGGCGATGAATAAACTGATTTGAAATGACAATTGCAACAGACAATTCATTGTCAAAAGAAAGATTACGAGACTAGGCTATTATAAATCTGTAGTGAATGCAACACAAACTCAGAGAAAAAATAAACAAAGAAAGGAATGTTGTGAACAGGTTCTTGAAATTTATTGTCTTGTTGGAGATGACTTCTTTTTCAATATTGTAACAGAAAAAAAAAATTGGGTACATCATTACAACCCAGAAAAATAAAACAGCAGAGTATGGAATATCATATATTACATAAATAATATATGTTATAAATATAAAATGGTACATCACAGTAAAAAAAATTCAAAACACAACTCTACAAAAAAAAAAAAATTCTCTGGGAATTAAAAAAAAACATGCACAAGATCTGTTAAGAAAATAACCAAACTTTTTTTTTTATTAACTTTTTAGATTATTGGTCCTTGTTCACTTTAACAGACCTCCGTTCCCTTATTCAAACATTTTTCCCAGAGGTTCACTTCAAGAAAGCTGTCCTGGATAGCTTCATATGAAATGGTCTTTAATGTCCATGACAAATTTGCTTTACTGGCATCAATAATCTCAAAACAGCATCCTTTCATTACTGATTTTAATTTCAGAAATAAGAAAAAATCTCAAGGAGCCAGGTCTGCAAGAAGGGAGGCTGAGGAAGTAGATTGGACAGAATTATTTTAAAACCTCCAAACATGTACACATAACATATTCTCTACCTTGGAATTTCTTCTGACTAAAACATTTTTCAAGCGGTTTTAATTTTAAGATGAATTTTTTCACTTTCAACAAAGCTGCAGATTTTTTTTAAAGCATTCGTCCACCTTTATTTGATTTGGATAAGGTATCATGAATTAAATAAAATATTCTTAGCAATAACTTAACTAAACTTAGAAATTCATAAAAGATTGGCAAATGGTTGTTTACAAACAGGAATAGTAGTTTATCTCCCCCCCCCCTTGGTTGTAACACTGCTAGCTTAATAAAGTGACAGAACTGTTTTTTTTTTTTTTTTTTTTTTTTTAGATTCTTTTAATGAAAGATTTTTTCTTGATCTTGGTCTTTTGGATATGAAAAACTGGTATATTTCATAATAAAATAACATTTAAATAGAATCATGGTAACGTGACAAGTTTTGAAACATCATTAGGAGCATCTAATTAAATGTTAATTTAATTCTAGTTTTGAAATTAACTATCGGTGGACATAGTGGGGTTTTGAGAATAATTTTAATTTTTGTTATCATGTTTTAATATTATATTGCCAGTTTTGATAAAAAGAATTTCTGATCACAAAACAAAGGTTACCAACTTAAATCCTGCAATAAAATTTCAATTTTTTTTTTTAATTTGGACATTTTGGACATCACCAGTTTCTTGTTTCTATTCAGCTTATTAGTTATCATATAACCTTTTATAAGGCAATGGCTTACTTACAAACAACATAGAATTATATTAATTCCATTAACTTTATTCATTGACAATAATTATACTCTAATTTTCACTATGAATTTTAATGAGTTGAAAAGTAAAAATTATATTTTACTTCAGGGTATAAGAAAATATTTTTTTATGAACAATTTTTTTATTAATTCATAATAAATATAATTCTTTTTAAAACAAAATTTTAAGTCATATTTAGTTCCTAATAACACTTTAGTTTTGTAGAAAGTAAATACTTTGAGTCTACACAGTGACAATAATTTAAATTGGAAAAAAATGTATTGATAATCTCCCTTAACACTTCAAAACAATATATTTCAGATGAGCAATTGGTGTTGTCAGGTGAAAGAAGTCTTTGAGGGTTGATTTATTATGAATATTTCTTTGTTTAATGATCAGCCCTTATGGAGTGAAATTTTTTTTAAATTTAAAGAATTTTAGACTGTCATTATAATTACCAATTATAGTTAGTGTTGTAAAATTATTTTTAAGCATACAAACATTAAATTAACATTAGCCTCCCTTTTTTATTCATGAATTTTATCATTTAGAACGTTTAAAAAAACTTACCCACACAGATATATTGCCATGTCTAGGGATATATTTGACAAATATTATTCACAAAATAAAAGCTTAAATTTGTTTAATAGTCTACAAAATTACATTTTAAGGAAGGTGATACTAATTTTAACGCTAAAAAATTGTTAACTTCAAAAAGAACTCCGCAGGGGACTTATTTGAAAAGATGAGCTTTCTTTTTCTGCTATAATGTTGTAATGTTTTGTATTTGTTATTTTAATTCTGTCTTTTGTTTGTTAACTTTCATTTATGACACAATTGCCACTTCAATTAAGCTTTGCTGAAGACTATGAAGGCTATCCTAAAATAATTAAAATATCCTATTTATTCACAAAAGCCCTACAGCACTTTTTATGATTGGGGTGTGACTCTTATTCAGATCTACGTGGTTGAATTATTATTAATCATATATGATGTATTTTAATGATTAATGTACGAATTATAAAAAAAGTCCTACATGTCTGTAATTATGAAATGCTATACAAAAACAGGAAAACACAAACAAAGATGAATTTTATTACAATACCCACCTCTGCCATTAAAGATAAAGTACAAGGGTTATTACTACCATATCTCTGTTATTAGTACTTTATTCTGTAACAAAATTCTTTGAGTGAAAAGAGTTTCTGGAAATACTGTACGTTCCAGTTTTTAGTTTTATTCATTTCAAGGGAATTTCTTTCATCATTTTCATTTACCTTTTACTTCTCAGTTGATTTCATACTTAAATGTCACATCTAAATCACATTCATCTTCTTTAAAAAAAAAAAAATTACCTTTCGATAAAAAAGTTGTTTTCAAATGAAAATAAACTTTGTTCATCTACCATTGCTGAAAAATTAAAAGTTGTGTCAGAAGCTGAAATTATCAATAACCGAATAACTGGTAAAAAATATGACATTTATGAGTCATGGGTTCTTATCGGTTATCTGCCCACCTAATATTTTTCCATTCCAACAGGTTCAAACAGTACACAGTAATCAATTTATATGTTAGTTCAGTATTATTTACTTACATATCACTGTATTTTAAAATCAGTGAAACAATTATTACAATTTGATAAATCTTATCTCTATTGACAGCTGCATTTACCATTCAACCGATGTCTTTTGAATAGTTTCTTTTATTCTAGTTAGTATTTCAATTCATTTATATAGGTTTGGAGTTTTGTGCTTTTATTTTACAATGTATGAAATGAACATTTTGCAATTACCAAATACGCAACAGGACGCCATGCAATTCTTTACTGAGGCCAGGGTTCTACCGAAACACCGCCTATGTCCAAAAGGTCATAACATAACATTGTCTGTAAGTGATAGAGCAAGATGAAGACAACAAAGTTAAGTTGCAATGGATAAGTTAGTTGCATATTAAGTTGCAATGGATAAGTTAGTTGCATATTAAGTTGTAATGGATTATATTGGTAGATTAGCGGGTGATTTGATTAAAACAACAACTGTACGTGAAGAACAGATAACCGATAAATGCAGTCATGTATTTGAGAGTGGTAAAAAACATTTAATACTTTCTGCCTTCTTCAAAAAGATAAATCATTTTATAAATCGAAATCTAGAAAATTCCCCTAATTAGAGCAAGAACTATATTTGTTTACTAAAGAAAACAAGGGAAAAGTGTTGTGCAGTTTCTACAGAGATATAGATAATAAAGACAAAACTAATAGCTGAAGCAGGTAATATTGAGAATTTTACAGCTGGCAGAGGTTGGCTTTTAAAATGTATGTGTAGATTTAGTTTAACTGTAAAAAGCCCACTGTTTGTCAATGATTGCCAAGAAGAAAAAGTTATAAAATTTCAGCAATATGTTATTCTTGCACAAAAAAAAATTTAATTTTCAAACCATCACAAATACGTAAAACTAATCAAAAGCCTGTACACTACAGAAATCAACTTGAAACATCTGAATGCCAGATGTGGAATTTAAATGGTGAACAAATTGTTTCTATTCAAACTGGTGGTTGTGAAAAACAAAGGTGTAAAATTATGCTTGCCATTTTAGCAAAATGAACAAAACTTCCATTTTTTTTTCCTATTTTCAAACAAAAGACTGCCCAAAGAAAATTTTCCAAAGGGAATAATTGTTCAATGTAATGAAAATGGGTGGATGATGGATACTCATTTAATGGATTTTGTGGTTTCATAAACCCTAAGCTTGCAAAAGGTAAAGGTAAGAATCTACGCTTATACTTGGCAGCTTTCAGAGACATTCAACTGAAAATGTGAAAAATTTATTATTGAAAAATAATTCTGAATTAGTAATTTTTCCAGGAGAATTAACTTGTTTCCTTCAACCTTTAGAGAAATGCTTTTATAAGCCTTTTAAGAAGATAATAAAAGATTTTAGTCTTCTTGGTTAGCAAATAACATACATTCATTTACGCCCACTGAACAAATTTAAAGATCGTGTCTCTCCTTGGTCTGTGAATGAATATTAACTGCATGGGAAAATATATTTTCAGAACTAGTGATTAAAGGCTTTAAAACGTGTTCAATTTCAAATAATATGGACTGGACAGAAGATGATATCCTCTAGGAAAATGAAGAGGATTAAGACTGATTCTGAAAATGGATACAAAATTATAGAACGTGACTAACTAAAAAGCTTAGCAATTGTAAATATTAATTATCCATTTTTAATAACATTAATAAATAAATCTGTGAGTTTTTCTTTCTCATTAATCTTAAAAGAAGGCTGTGGATCTTATGTGGTCACAGTATTTATATGGTTAATCTCTTATGAAATACTGTATAAACCAGTATATTATATTTCACTAAATATATGATACAAAATTAAAAGCTTAATGGGGGCTTTTATTTAGCAAACTAGGTTTTTTTTTTGTATGGGCGAACAACGTTAAAACATAATTATCTCCCACAATAAAAAAAAAAGGTAATAAAAATATTTAAAATAAGCTAAATCTAAAATAAAAAAGAATAAAATAAAAACTTAAAAACTAATTTAACTAAAAACTTACTACTAATATCACAGACAATTAAATACCTAAAAATTACCATAAGGATTAGAAATAAAATATTACTTAAAACCTAAAACTAATAACAAAAATAAAATATCATTAAAACTTAAAACTATTATCACAGCAACCTTACAACTATTATCGGTCATCATCCCCAATTTTTTTTTTCTTTTTTTTAAGGACGAACAACGCTCAGACATTATTATCGCCCAGATTAAATATTAATTGGTATTCTATATTTAAAACACATTAAAACTAAAACAAAATAAAATTAAATTAAAAAACTAACTTTATTAGAAAAAACTTACAACTAATATCACTAAAATGTTATAAATTAAAAATGTTAATTAAAACTTAAAAACTAATACACAGATAAATTTTAAAATGATGAAAACTAAAACTAAATTAAAAATGTTAAAAGTTAAAACTAATAAAACAGGTAACATACAAGAACTTAAACTAACACATTGTAAATCTTAAAACTAATATCACAGTACCAATTTTATTAAAAATCCAAAGGGGTGCAGTAAAAGGTCCCTTACCGAATAAGAAAGAAAAACTATTTAATCTTAAATTTTACTACAAATGTTCATGCGTTGCAAAAATACATTAACCCTATGTATCACTGTCTTATCATTTCCTAGGATGTAGCGAATGTTTTCGGGTAATTTAAATTTGCGACACAAGGCCGCATAACATATGCAGTCTATAGCAAACTAGCTCTCTCTGCGAATCCTGAGACCTTGCCGATGGTGAGGGGGCTTGCGTGCTCAGTAATACAGAGTGGCTGGGCCGAAGGTGCAACCATGTCGGAGAGGGACCTGTTGAGAGTTACACTAAGAAATGATTCCTGAAAGAGGGCAGCAGCTCTTTCAGCAGTTGTTGAGGGCGTAGGCCAGAAGGACTTAAACGGCCATAGCAACATCACTCAATTTTTTGAGTACTGCGCAGCTGAAAGCAATGGAAAACTACA
>JAAAKQ030121367.1:0-13774 GCA_010016005.3 Zanna intricata | reverse complement strand
TCCTTAGTCTGACTCTCAACAGGTACCTCTCCGACATGGTTGCACCTACGGTCCAGCTACTCTGTATCACTGAGCACGCAAGTCTCCCCACCATCAGCAAGGTCTCATGATTCGTAGAGGGAGTTTTCTTGTGTATTACACTAATAAAAAAGTTAAACCTCTTAAAAATCATGAAAAATCTGAAAGCGATAT
The DNA here is from genome assembly GCA_010016005.3 of Zanna intricata. Lineage (NCBI taxonomy): Eukaryota > Metazoa > Arthropoda > Insecta > Hemiptera > Fulgoridae > Zanna > Zanna intricata. Next base: position 13,582 of record JAAAKQ030121367.1, on the reverse strand, counting down.
CATTATGACTCGCTAAATAAGTGCTCCAAGAGTGTTTGTTGTCTTCTTTGCACTTACATTTTTATATTTAGCCCCTTTGATGTTGAAGTTAATGTTTTCAATATTTAAAAAATTTTTATTTTAAATTATTGATGATAGGTCATAATTTAATAACTAATACCAGTAACCTAATACAATTTTTATTCAAAAAGGCTTGTAAAACTTGCCAAACTGAGATTTCAATGAGTAGCCTACATCTTTTTTCAGAGATTCATTTTTATTTTTATATTGATTCATTTTTGTAAACACTATCAAAGAAAAAATAAATTGTACCAAAATTATAATTATTCTTCAATGAAATAGCCTTTTCTGTAGCAATGAAAGTTTATTATTTATTGTGGTTAACCAACTGCTGTGATATCTCTTCTGATTATTCTCTTGAAATTGTGTGAGAATAACCTGTCACTGTAGGTAGTTCAGTTGATGTAAACTTTCTCAGGACTTTGCAGATCACTATCCACACTTTGTGTTGCTGAGACTTTTGAAATGATGTTTGTGGTCCAGCTGGGTGGAAAAAATGAACCTACACATCGTCATTTTTGAGGCTACCACTTCTCCTACCCCCATTGATTGTCATACACACAAGCAGTAGAGTCTTTTTCCTTAAGTGGAAGTGGTACAGTACTTGGCACAGGATGGTCTTCATAGTCCTTATAGTTTGAAGTAAAGTATCATCTTACAATGACTTCTGACACAGGAACATGCTTGTGGTAGCTTCTGGTAACAATAACTCTTTCACAGTAGTCAAAACGATTTTTAAATTGCTTAATTTAGAAAGTAAAAAAAAAGAAAATTAAGGTTCTGAAGCACGTAGGAAACAAGTGGGTAAGTTTCATTTTTTTTTTTCACTTGTTCAAGTAACCAGCTTATGTTTTTGTGGGACATTTCAAATGGATTGACTTGCTCAAATATTTGTCTTGCTCGGTATATTTACAGAGCAGAAAATGCTGTATATTTTATACAGCAGGAAATTACTATAATAGAAACTTATTTTATTATAAAATCTGAGATTGAATCCTTTAATAGTACAATAATCTGTACATTTAAATATGTCTGCCAAAACAAATTTCTTAAAAATCAAGAAATCATTAAAATTTTGAAAATTTTTACAATTGTTAAAATTTTACACTTCGTTAAGGAAGTTATTTAAAATTATTGCCATTGATACTATGTTTTATATTTATTGATAGAAAATTCATTAATTAGCAGTTTTATGTTACTACAACTAAGAATAATTTTTTACTTTTTTGGAACATCTATTTAGTAGTTTTGTCAGCAACATAAAATTTAATTAATATAATTTTAGTGATTATTTTTTTTATTGAAACTTGCTAAAAATTTATAAACTTTTTCATGCATGCAGGTAAAAATTTGTTCTTTTATTAAATTACTTCGTTTTATTCTAGTGATTAGTTTACTCCTACTGTTTTTCTGATCTGTTTAGAAAGAAATTAAAATAACAATAAAAAAAAAAGTGTCATAGTTCTGGATATAGTTAAATCTTTACCGCCCAACAAGAAATTACCTCTTTGAACTTAAAACATCAGTCACACCTACACGTACATTGAAACAGGTACAAGGATGTTACTTCTCCCACACATTCCTTAGTCAGTAACGGAGTTTTACTTGGATAATTTGTTATTATCAAATTAAAATGTACATTGTTCTTACTTAATGCATGTGTTGCATTCAAATAGTTATTTGTGTAAAATATTCATATTGTTCTTAAACTGTATTAAAAGTCGAATAAAGTTGAATAATGCTTGTATCTTATATCTTTCTGGAGCCTTTAGTTACGACTATCATGTTTAATTTGTAGGTAAAGCATTAAAATACTGTATAATATTTTTGAAGAAAAAATATTTTTGATTGATGAAATAAAGTATAAAAAACATTGGTGTAAAAATGTAATTGCCATCTGACAATCTGCTATTCATTCTGTTTTGTCGATTACTGAATTCTATAATTCAGGTTCAGGTACAATGCAGTTATAATTATTCTTATTAAAATTTTGTTATTTTGCTGTAATTTACAGTTAACTGCGATGTTTCAAATATATTAATGCGAGGTAAAAGCCAACCATTGAACTGTAATTTTGGACTTACTGTTCATAAAGTATTGTAAAAAAAAAAAATTAACTGATTGACAAAAACTAATTTTTATACATTCCTGCTATACTTGTGTATTAAAATTAATTAGCTTGTACTTTGTTATACATGACAGTATACATAATGGGCAATATTGTTCAGTAGTAGTGTAATTAATGGCGTAACCCCTTCTTTTATGAGACATTTTTTATCATATCTATCAACTAGACTAATTCCTGAAGGAACTTAATTTGAAACTTGGACAGATGCTTCCTTTTGTGATGTAGAATCTTTTTTTCTTTATCTGTCTAGCCTCTGGAACTACCGTAAGGCATTACTTCAGAGGATGATGCGTGTCATTGTGAGTGAAGTGTAGTCATTCACATTCATACACATCAACCTCTGAAGTAATACCTTACGGTAGTTGTGGAGGCTAGACAGATAAAGAGAAAGAGATTCTACATCACAAAATGAAGCATCTGTCCAAGCTTCAAATCAAGTTCCTTCAGGAATGATGTAGAATCTGTTGGTTGACAAAGGATCTGAAAATTGTTTTCTTTTTTTGTCTCTACCATTAAAAAAAATTAAAAGTTAACACTTAATAAGTTTTTTCATTGGGAATTTTATTCAAAAGCTACTGTACATTGAATTTCGATGAAAAAGTGAGATATGATAATCCATATCAGAAGGCTAATTTGGGAGATGTCCTTGAGTAATTTATATCAATGTAGTTGGTATGAACAAGGAACAAAATTTATTTGTTAATGTGTTTTTCTTTTTGGCCGGCTTCCGTGGCGCGAGTGGTAGCGTCTCGGCTTTTCATCCGTAGGTCCCGGGTTCGAATCCTGGTTAGGCATGGCATTTTTCACACACGCTACAATTAATTCATCTCATCCTCTAAAGATATAGCTTAACGGTAGTGCCGGAGGTTTGACTAATATTCATTGTCTCTGCTTTAAATAAAGAGGGGTAAAAAAAAAATGTACTCTGTTTGCTAGACCATATCTCGTGACCAGTTGAATTTCACGTGACAAATTTTTGGCGCTGAGAGGGGGTTATGATATGTATTCGAAATGAATACCATGGCGCCAAACTGCACACAACTACGGCTGTCATTGTATGTGCCGTAATAACAGCACACATGATTACGATTTTTTCATGTAGCTCGTCGATTGTTGGTTGTCCTTAAATGTCTTTCTTGACGTTTCCCCAGAGGAAGTCCATAGGTGTCAAAGCAGGAGTCCGAGGTCGGTATTCAACAGCACCTCTTCGACCCACCACCTTCTGGTTTTATCGAGTACAACCTGCATCTCGATGGTAGTGAGGCTGGGCTCCATGTTATTGCACGTATAAAAGTTCATCGCCATACTGATTTTGGATGGGAGACAAAATCCTTGTCTGAAGCATATCAAGATACGTTTCACAAGTTACAGTAACTTCAAAGAAGAAGGGATCAATCAAACCACTAGACCACACTGCACATCAACCCCCCCTCCCCCCGTAGATTCACTGCCCTGACCTCATGAGCGTGAGTCCAGTAGACACAATTGTAGCGGTTCACAGTACCGTTAAGTTTGAATTGCGCCTCGTCAGTCCACACGAACTTTCCTGCAAATTCCTCATCCTCACTAACCAAGTGTTGAAACCATTCATAATACTGCATCCTCCGATCTGGGTCGTCATTCATCGCGTGTAACTGTTTGGAATGTACACTTTGCACTCTCCAGAATGCATCTTGATCGGCTCACCTCACTTTCGCGCGATCCCTGGTTCACTGATTTTCGTTGCAACACCGCAGCACGGACGCCAGACTTGTAGCTGTTTACAGTCGACTGACTGTGGCGGTGTTCCAAACTTCTCTGCCACTGCCATTGTACCTCGAGAGTGTTCTCGTACTTCCAATACCACTTCAGTACAGCCTTGCGTTCAAAAAACGATAAACGAACCTCAGCCATTGTTGCTATTCGACTGTCTTCTGCTGCACTGGCTAATATGACTGGCTCGTTCCACCACCATTGGGAGATGTCCTTGAGTAATTTATATCAATGTAGTTGGTATGAACAGGGAACAAAATTTATTTGTTAAGGTGTTTTTTTTTTTGGCCGGCTTCCGTGGCGCGAGTGGTAACGTCTCGGCTTTTCATCCGGAGGTCCCGGGTTCGAATCCGGCATGCGAGGGATAAATTGCCAGCTAAGCCTACCATGACAAATTTAATACCTTACATATTAGGTACACTACATGTAGAATACACAACATATTAGATTAGCGAGTGTAAGTCTTTTTGTTTACATATTATTTAATTAAAACCAGTAAGTATTTTGGACCCCTCTCTGTATTGTCTGTACAGTGTATTAGGTAGGTCATGATTTCAGTCATGCAATATTGAAAATGATTGTTTGGTGTTCATTAGAACTCAGTAAATGAATTTTCAGAAATTGCTTATAAATTGAAGATTTTATTTATTTATTTAATGTATTATACTACGAAATAACTTTTATGTAGCAGCAAGAAGGAAATCATTATTTGTATAACAAAATTAAATTTCTGTAATTAATAATTGTTGGTTAACAATTCAGCAAACTTTTTTTATGGAGCCTCGGGGTCAACGGCCTCAGCCATAGACTTCATGTCTAGGACAATGAGCAACATCTTGTGGGTATGCTGTTCCTCTTCTGTAGAGTTGCTGGCCCTATTTTTCTACGTAGTAGAAAATATCAAAACCGCTGTTTTATTTTGTATGCTGTCTAGTTAAGACGTACTTAATTTTTTCTTTACCGAAGTTTTGGACCTTTTCCTCTAAGAATAAGTTTTTGGTATAGTTTGTGTAGAACGGCAGAAATTTCTCGATGAAATACTTTCCAAGACGTAATAAAATTTACAACGATAATCTCCCTATCTTAAAGTAATAAATTGAAGTCTCCACTAGATTTTTGTCGGTATATGTGAATGAGTTTTTAATGTAATTGGAAAATCTATTTTCTAAACCTTTTCGATTCTCGTTAGGTTCAGAAAATAGAAATAATTTTTTTACCCAGTGCCTTGTCTCTTTAATTTAATTTAATTTTAAATCTTACTAGCTGTAACCTATTCGTACAGATCAGAACAATTGATAAAGTTAATTTTGGATTTCAAATTACAATTGAAAAACGTTACGTGGAAATTTATTTTTGGAATGAGTAATTTTTTCAACCTTTTTCTATTAGCGTTTGAAAATTCTCTTGAAGGATGTAAAATTTTCTCGCCTCTTCATTTTTAATTCTCTGTTTTTTATTTTCAAGAATTAAAAATTTTTCTATAACCTAAAAATTAATAACTATATGATTTGTTTCTCAATTGTTAGGTAGTCTTAAATATTTGTTTTAATTTTGATAGTAATAAGAGTAATAATAATAATAATAATTAAAACGAATTATATTAACGTGATTTTATTCATTGCATTACCTTGATGTAAAGTAATTCTAGTAACATTCGTTTGTGCGTTCTGATCTTATATTGTATTTTGTTATGAAGTATATTAATTTTGTATTTTTTTTTGTGTGCTATATGGCAGTTAATTATTTTGGTTGGAAAACGGAACGCTTCCCTGAATAATAAGAGACAAGCATAATGTGACATATTGATTTTTTGTTACATGCACGCAAGTTAGTTACTGGCTCTTTTTTTAAAAAGCAACAACACCTGAAAGAGCACATACAATACGGTTCAAAAACACAGCAGTATTCATTCATTCAGAACAATGACCGATTACTAAAGAATACGGTGGCGCTATGACGTACGCCGACTACTGTCACGGTTTAGTACAGCTTTTATTGTATGATAATATAATACAATGTAATGTATGTACTGTATTATCTGTGTAAACCTTATTCTAGGGTCAAATCGGATGATAGACACAGACAAACGTTGCGCCGCCTGGTCGATGATCGTATTTCGTTTAACCGATTTTTAACGCCTTCTATTCTCGTAATTACAACCTTAACCTCATTGTTACTTTTTTTTTTCTTAAATATAATGCCATATACTTTGCTCTATTATGTCTTTTCAGTATTTTGTAATCGCTAGATCGAGTATTGTATACGTGTTAATATTATAAATAATTGAATAAGGCATAATAATACCCAGTTAATTCGTACGGTTCTTTTAAAATTTTTCAGGTGGCCGTACCAGTAATCTTCGTGTAGTTACTGCGATTCTTAAGTTATTGTAAATAAGCTCATTTCATGTTTAATAGTACTGTTGAAGAGTGTTCTTGGTAGGACGTTTGTTGTTACTTTGTTAAGTATGTAATTTTTAAACCAATGAATTGTAAACCGATTAAATTTTAAGAGATTTTATTATGAGCAGGTCTGAGTAGAATTGTTTTTACATGGGAAGGTAGTAGAAAAAAATTGTATGTAGTTGTTTTTGTGGTACTGTTACATTGCGATTTATAAACAAAAACGATTGCTTGTTTACTTAATAAACGTTTCAACAGGAATTTCGTCACGTTCGCCATCAAAGCAAAGATTCTTTAAGTAAAAATACTTTTTTAGGAAGTATTACATTATCGATCTTTACATCGGCAGGATTTCTTGCTTACCTTACATTCATTCTTCGCGGATAATCTTGTTCCTGACTTAACATCTTATTTTGTTTTGCGATTGGAAAAGAGAAGATTTATATTTTTAAGTTGTGATTAATGACTCTCCATTCGAATAAAAAATTTCTTCTTACTACTACACATATAATAAATGCTGTGGGGGAAATGCCACACACCATGAACGGATGTACAATATACATCTTATTGGTGTCGATTTATAGGAAAATGTTATTAGAGGTCTTACCTCGTGGGTGATCACGTCTGTATACATATATCAATTGTATTTGCGTGTTTTCAAATTGTAATTCTAGTACAATAATTCGCAATAGACAGGAGGTGAATTGATATGTTGCTTTATTACAGTATCTTTCCCAACCTTGATTATGGTTATGACATGTAAACCATCTGAGATATAAAACACAAGTTAATTTTTCTGAGAGTGTTGGTGTCCTCTGTACAGCCAGTTCCATTTCGGTGGATTTGTCTACATGGAACAATATATTTTATCTTCGTAAATAAAGCAAGAGTTAACCATGCCATCGAATTCTATTATGTGTGAAGTATCTGATTGTAAATATATAAACTGTAACACGCTCGCGCGTGCGTCAAATCTTCGTTAGACATATATATATATATATTATCGAGTAATATTGTACTAAAACATCTTATTATTTTGTATTGAGTAATCCCTATTAATGTTTTACTAAATGTAGCTTTACCTATAATTATATCTATAATTTTGATAAGATTTTTATTTTAATTCACAAAAATTGTAAATGCTTAATGCTTAAATACTGTACTCTGTGGTTTGTTGTAACAACCTATCTTTTTACACCTATATTTTGTACACCTATCATTGTACTCTACGGTTATTTTCTTTTTCAGCTCATATTCTTTCGTTTTATGTACTTTGAAATGACGTTTGGTAACCTTATGCTTTTTTATGCATAATTCCCTTCCTTAAGTATACTCTCTTTTAGAAAAATGTTAAAAAGGGTTTATTTCGAAAGGAAAAGTAAGTAAGTATGTGAAATTTTAAATATTTTAAAAAGGAACGAAAAACTGTGAAAGTGGTTTGAAATGTATTAATCAGGAGAGTTAATTAATATTTCTCTGAAACTATTTTAACTTATTAAATTTTATCTTTATATTCTTCATCTGTTCAAATAAGCATGCTTAACTCTTTAATTATTATTACTGTAATTATTGTTGGGTACAGTATTAAATAATATCCAGGGATAGTTTTTAAACAAAATAATAATACGTGTTTTTAATTAGTTTATTTTTCCTCGTGTGCGCACATTAATGAGAAGAGTTTTTTTGACTTTGTGTATATATTTTTCAAGCACTTATTAAAAATTAATTTTCGTTGTTAGAAAACAGCGCCATTCGAAATAAATATGCTTATATTAACGGTAATTTTTTACTGCAAAATTATAATTAGATGAAGGAAAAAACATCTGCAACAAACTACTAGTACAATCGATTACTGTTGTATTCTTTTCACATTTATTGGCTTTTTTGCAAGTTTTTGTTAGCCTTATAAATCGAGTACATTATGTCTTTTATTAGATTGTTTACCTGAAGTTTACAAAAGTTTGTTTGATGATATAATTTTATTTGTTCAAATAGCTACGCTGTTGTGCAATCATTTAAATTGTATGTTCCCCGCTACATTAAATAACAGCAAATATTGTTATCTGTCAAAATTGTCTTCCGTCAGTTTGATGTTTCTAAACATTTTGAGGTTCCTTGATCTCAAAAGTACTGAAATATCTGTTAACAAATCCAGGATGTATTGTATACTGGCGTTCATTTGATTTTTTTAATCCCTTATTTTTATTATTTTATTTATTTATTTTTACCTCAGATGAGATATTTGAAGAAGATGTATCGTTGTCGGCAGATATTCGATAGTATAGTATTATTATGTAATAATACTTAAGAGATTTACATCTGTAAGTACTTTTATTTTGGTTTTTAAAAAACCGTACAAATTCCTGTACTTATGTGTGTTTATTTTAGATTACACTTACTACTTTTATTCTATTTTATTGATTTTAATGTTTCTGAAGTTTTTTTGAACAAATCTTATTAATGGGACTTTCGTGTTATTTGACCTTACCTTTATAGAGTTTTTTTTTTATTGTTATGAACTTGTATTGTTATTACGTCTTTCTAAAAATATAATTTATTTATGGTTATCAATTTTTGTTGATTAATTCTTTGTCAGTTGATTTTGAAGGGCAGAAATAAAAGATTTTAACTTAACCTTATGTAGTAATGAATGTATTGTTTTTTATTATTGGAACAAAATACTTTGTTAAACATGCTGATCTATCTTTGCTCTGTTAAAACCTGTTTGTGTACAATAGTATGGTCTTTCAAACACTGATTACTAACAGATGTTTAACCTATGTTAATGAATTCAGCGGTATCAAGCTGTTAACACCATTTCTTTCAATATTTCTCAAATTGAAGACTGAATATTGTTTACACAAGCACATTAAACTAAAATTCGGTAATACACTAACAATTTATATAGGTAGATTACCTTATTTGTCTTTTCCTTAAAATAGGGTATTTGAAAACAGCTTGCAAAACATCAATGACTTTTTTTTTTACTTAACAACTAGGCACCAATGGATATAAACATAACAGTATTATTACTGTTAGGGTAACGGTATCATCGAGTCAGCGAAGTTCGTGTACTTTATTTTTAACTGAAATCTTGAAGATAGTGACATGAATGTGTGAAATGACTTTACTGTTAATTGCCTTTGTTGCTTCATAAACGGTTGAAATATTTATTTTCATTAACGATTTAATAGTTTATGAAAATCTTAACGTAAACTATTTGAAGCTAGGCTAGAAAACGAATATATTTTTGTTGTTTATTCGAAATAAATGTTCGAATTATTGTAATTAGAGGAATGATCAATTTTACTTCTTCATTGATTACTTCTCAATCCTAATCGGTTTACTTCTCAACGTATACGTTACTTATTTAGTTTTGCTGGAAACGTATTTGTACCCGAATTGTGGAGCATTTACCAATCTCGTGATTATTAAACAATCCTTAATTCTTAATCGAAAAAAATAAGTTTGATTACTGCAGGATGTAGGAAATATTCAACTCTGAATCATCATGTTTGGCCTTCAGTGAATTACGATAGAATACCCATTCTTTTCGTTTGATATTCGTCTGAATTCGACCTCCGAACTGGACTTCTGTTCTGATCCGTTTTACCAACTTTTCACGTATAACGAATGTCTCTTTATAGAATTAGCTGGTTGTGGTAATTTTTAAGTGCCATTGGTTGCTCAACGCAGAACAATTAAAAACAATTAATTTCTATGGTTGTTTTTTTTTTAAATGTGAAGAAATTATATTTGTGGGTGATAAATTCACTACATAATCCTAACGTTTGCACATGTGAGAGTATGGAATATGTGTAGTGTATAAACAATGCCGAATTTTTTATCCGGAAAGTTCCTGAACCGAGAAGAGACGCTACCACTCCACCGCGGAGGATGGGGGATGGATGGCTCATTTGATGATTTCCCCTATTTTTATAATATTTGATGAACCGATCAGTTCACCCAAAAATTTATGAAAATAGACGTTAATTTATTGATTATAATTTTTCAGTATGGAAACGTTTTTAAGTAATTTCTCCGAAATTTAACAGTCAATCTAAAATGAGTAAAAAATAAAAAATAGTAAATTATTTGTTCTTTAATTTCTTTATATTACTACTAAATACGACTGTTGCGTTATTTGTTAAATTAGTATAAGTTGGAAAAAAATTTACTTTGTAGTTTTATTTAATTTTTTACGTTTAATTTGATGACAATCATCTATATAGTATGTCTTTGTTAGTGTTCGATTTTTCCTACAGTTGATTTGTAATTTTATATTTTAAATAAAGTTATTTGTCATTTATAAATAATTATGTTTATCAATATGTAAGTTGAGATTTTGGATCGTATATCGGTTATTTGTCGTTTATTTCTTTAAGTTTAGTACATTTTTTGTAAACTTTCATTTAGGTGTCATGTGTCAGATTAATCATCGAGTTTTATTTAATTGAATAAGAAAGTTTTATTTCGTTTAGTATTTCTGTGACGGCTAGTTAATATGATATTGACGATGAATATAAAGAAGTTTTTTTTATTTTATTTGTTACGTAAAACTGTCTGCGAGTCCGATAATGTTGCCGGCCTGATGATTCATGTAGGTGTAGAGGTAGGTAGGTAGGTTGTCGTTGTACAGGGAAGTTTAGGGTGGCTAGACATGAAGTGGGGTGTATGATGTAGGGTGGGGGCCGGCAGGCAACTGCATTGATCCTCCTTTTAGGTCGGGAGGGGGGAGCTGAACAGCTGGGTCGTCCACCCCTCTTTCCTAGCATAGCAACTGCAGGTGCAGCGCTACAGCATCGCATTCTCATTTCTTTCTTCTTGTGTTGCAGATTGTACTGGTAGCAACTTAATACAACATGGCAGATGCCGAAGGTATGTTTAAATTTTTATTATTTTTTTTCACGTTGAATTTACACTATTTATTTGGATTATTTTGTAGCTATTTATAAACTTTACAGCAGAATTATACATATTTTTATGCCGGTTGTTTGACGATTCTCTTGATACCGGTTAAACTACTGAATGAACTTTGCGAATCGATGCGATTATAAAAAAAAAAAAAAAAACATATAAACATTATATACAATTTAAAAAAAAAATTATTTAATAGCGTGTTTAGAATCCATAAATTGAATATCGTACAACATATTTCTTCACAGTTTTGAGTTAAATTACTGACCTATGTCTGTGTTGAATTATTGTGTTATATTATTTGAATATTTTATTTTTCTATGTCTAGTTTTTATTTATAAAGTAAACAGAAACCATTACGTGTCTGTTATTAGTTATAAGATAATTAGAATAATTTTAATTAAACTGCAATTAGTGATAGTATTGTAATGCATGAAGTGAATGAAATCGATAGTTAATTAACGAAGAGCACTTAAGTCTACCTCTATAACCGTACACAAACGATGACTGTCCCTTGGAGACTGAATTTAATTAATTTTGGTGCGCTGTCTAATTAATTTATTTTAATTTGAATGCTTGTAAGTTTTTATTTATTTTGCTATACTGACGATGTAATCAAATCGATGTGTTGTTTAAATTTCGACACTGCTACTTAACTTTTTGTTCAAAGTCTATATAGTACCGAAGAAGTATGTTATAATTTGAGTTAAAAGATATTATTATTAGCCTGGTTCATTTACCCTTTCTTTCTATTCAGAATTATTGAGCAAAATTTACATTTTTTTCTTAAAAACTTTCATAACTGTTTTAATTATATTTTTTAGAATATTGTAAGTGATAATTTAAATATGTTTATTTTATATATAAAATTGTGAAAGTAATTACGTATGGTGAGCACATGTTGAAGAATTTGAATTTTGTACTTTTATAGTAGTGGTGGCTCCAGTTGGCAAGAGGCTGGTTCTAGTTACTGGCCTTTTGGCCACAAAATTATGTTTTGTTACAGATCGGCTGTTGATTCGAGTCCTATTGCTCTTGAGAAAGTAGCTTCTGTAAACTTACATGTGCGACTTCACTGGTAATAATTAAAAATTTAAACCTAGGTAATTATACTTTTTATTGGATTCTTCCAGTGTAAAAGATTTTGTCGGTAGTATGATCGGTTTGATACACTTACTATTTCTTTCTGTAGTTCGAAAAAGTTATAATTTTACATTTGTTCTGTGCCACTTGTTTGTCACCATCTATGTTCGTCGTTAACGTTCTGTAATTTTTAAGTTTACGTCTGACACTAATTACTTAATAATCGTGGTAGTATAATATATTCACGAAAAATTTGCCAAAGAATTCTTTTTCTTCAGTTATCCGAGGAACGTCATTTCGAACTTCATCATTTCATGTTTCTAAGTGAGGTCCATTCTTCAGAAACTCCTATTCCACTTATTTTCCAACTGTAATCATACTTTAATGATACATTCGACAAATGTTTTTTGCCGTTCTCAAATGTTGGCAATTATAACAGTATTCTTTTATATGAGAAAGATGTTATTTTCTTGTGCAAAACTTGCTTTTGACGTTTTTGTTACATTTTCTATTGTTGGTAATTTTTTTTGTCTTAAACTTTCTCTCGTATTCTTTTGTTGAAAAGCAACGAAGTCTTTCGAATTTCGGATTCTTTCCTCACTGTAGCTGTCTTTCGTCTCTTATCTTGTATCCGATTATTGTACAAGTTGTAAATAACAGTCGTGTTTTGTAAAATATTAACATATAATTTCACTTTTAGTTAGTGCCTGTGTTTGTTAATCGTTTTCAGAAATATATTTTCTTATGAATTCGGTGTTATTACTCAGACATAAATCAGTCGCTAGACGACAGGATATATTTCTTAAAGCGATAAGTTGGCTTCATTCTCCATAATTCTTAGCTTTTAAAGGATAATTTAAGCTTCTTAGTTTGTGTTTCAGTCGTAGCACTAATAAGGATCGAAAGAGCCTTCGAGCTAATATTTCGTATTTTACATTACCTTAAATCTTTAAAGAGGTCAAAATCCGTTATATGCCTATAACGTTTAAACATTTTTCTATAGATTTTAACTGTTAAGGGACAATTGCAAAAGGTTATAATCTAACCGTACTTAACCCACGCTCGTTAGTCAGGGTTGCGAGCGTAGGTTAAGTTTGGTTAGATTATATTTATAAACCCACCGGGTTGGTCTAGTGGTTAACCCGACATCGCAAATCAGCTGATTCGAAGTCGAGAGTTCTAAGGTTCAAATCCTAGTAAAGATAAAAATTTTTATACGGATTTGAATACTAGATGGTGG
>JAAAKQ030121356.1:2676-13774 GCA_010016005.3 Zanna intricata | reverse complement strand
TACACAAAATATCGCGTCCTATGTGACACCCCCATATCGCAGATCGCCGCGATGACCGCTGGATCGCTTTCCGCCGCAACAGACTGCCGCCTGTGTGGCCGAGGCTTAATGCTTGTATTCGCAACAACTACCTGAGTATGAATCACTAAAGATGACATTAAGGATAACACATGTATTCAGGTATAAATTTTAAAACTCTGAATTTAATAATTTGGCTAGTTTATGAGTGGAAAATTTTAAAATTTATGTTCCTAGCCTACAAATACCAGTTGGCGTTGAATTTCAGTCACAATTTCTCATCTCATGTTGGAAAATAAACTACTGAAAAATGCTTCCACTCCCAGTACTAAAAGATATTACTACCATTATAAATCATAATTTTAAAAATTATTGAAACTAAGAATCGCTGAATGAACTTTGTGAATGAAGCAGAAGATCAGTGCTGCATATCTACATCAAATAATCTCTAACCCATTGCCACATTTTTATATCTTCAGATGATGTGACTGATTACTATCATTCATTAATAAAATATTCAGACACACACCACTATCCTTCAAGGTATGGCAATCTGAATCCTTGCATGACGGAGATCAGTGCTTTGGGTTATAAACAAAAACAAGTACATTTCTCAAACTTATCTATTTTCCATCCTGATCTGGAATAGTAAAAGACTGTAACTGAATTCATATATTTTTCTTCTTTTTGCAAAAAGCAATGAAAAACTGCAATACGAGAGTTGAAAGATATTGTTGATATAAATTAAAAGGAGATTCTGGCATGACCATCACTACATAAGAATTTTTGAATAAAATTTTTTTTTTAAATTGAAGAAGTTATTTGAAAGTTTCCACTGTTGATAGTTTGCATACACACCATTCTGGCAGGAAGGATTTTCACCGATATGGAACCACAACTTTAACATCTTTTTTAATCAAACTTTAAAATTTGTTATTCATACTTTAAAATTTGTTATTCATCATTTGTATTAACATATCAAGGCTCCTTACAAATATAAGCATTTTTCAATAAAAAAAATAAGCTAGAGCAAGAACTTCTGAAATAGTTTTCTCTTCCTTACCTTGATTTAGAAAGTTCTGGACCTGAAGTACAACTTTTACTTCTTTCAGGTCAATTAATTCCGTACAAACGGTTACATTCATTGTTAATTGATGAATATTTTCTGATCCTGTTTGCTGATTATGATTTACAGGAGAACTGGATGAAACAACTTCTTCTATCTTCCTTTTTTTTCTGGGTGGTTCTGAGGTAACTAACTGATGTTTTCCATTATTTGAACCATTTTCATGAAAATCAAAAGCGTAATCATATGTCCTTTTCATCTTATTTGATTGCATATTACCAACAGTTATTATGAATACTAGATTCAAATAACTCAATCTAAAACAGGAAATAAAAATATAAAATATAAAAATTGAATACCTGCATTAGTATATAAGTTATTGTATTATTATTATTAATTGATTCATTATTTCTAGTACAACCCAAAAATTATGATTAAAATGTGCAAGAATAATTATAATTTTATTTTATTTTTTTCAAAATTAAACTGCATTACAATGTGCCATATGCCTGATAATAGTTTGGCTACTGTATGTATTTTAAAGACTAACAGAGAATTCACTGAACATCAGCAACATACAAGGTGTGGCTAAAAAATAATTTTTGCTGTAACATTTTTTATTTTTCTCCTTAACAACTTTCACATTATTCCCTTCAATATACTCCCTTCCATGATCCCTACACCACTCCATTCAAATTTTCCATTGTTCAAAACAGTGTTTAAAGTCATTTTCCGAAATCATGTACATGGTCCCCATTGCTTTTTCTTACACAGCTTCAACCATCTCAGACCTAGTTCCTTTCAATGCTTTCTTCACTTTCAGGAACATAAAAAAAGTCACATGGGGCTAGGCCTGGTGAGTAGGGTGGATGTACCCAGCACAGGGATTCCATGCTTAGCCAAAAATGACTTAACAATCGGGCAGTGTGGGCTGGAGTGTTGTTCTGATGAAGAATCCATGACCTTCCACAGCTCAGGTCACTTTCTTCTTACTCACTCATGGAGAATAGATAGAACCTCAAGCTAATATTCCTTATTCACTGTTTGATATTCAGACTTTCAGGTAGGATGAGATTGCCTATTTTTTCAATGTATGTTCGTTTTTTAAGTGGAAGGACGTCCTGAACCAGATCATCTTCGATTTTTTCTTGTCCTTTAAACCGTTTATGCCACTCAAAAACCTGTGCACGTGACTATACACTCATCACCACCATAAACTTGTTGTAAGAGAGAATAGATCTTTTTTTTTTTGTTTTGTTTAACCTCCAGAACCACAGTTAAGTATATCTTCAGAGGATGAGATGAATGAATTGTAGCATGTGTAAAAAATGCCATGCCTGACCGGGATTCGAACCCAGGAACTCCGGATGAAAGGCCGAGACGCTACCACTGACGCCATGGAGACCGACGATAGATTGTAAAGGAGGGGATGTCAGGCATTCAAAAATGTAGCATTTGACCTTGAGCCTCGTGCTGTTTGTTTTACAAAAAAATCAGTCCCATATTTTCTACAAACACCTCCTATGAGGTGTTTGAAAAATAATTTACAATTACAATCTTAACTAATATTGTTCCAGAGATCTTTAATCATCCAAGAACAGTTTCAGTAAATGACTGGCAGTCAAAGGTTCTCTCTTCTGAAACAAATAAATGAATGAATAAATAATTTTTTAATAAATAAATAAATTATTAGTTCTCAAAAAATATATAATTTCATCTTTGCTAGTTCAAAATAATAGAAAACAGTAAGTAATTGTTGTATTGGACAAAATAATGGTGTTAATATATTAATTACATTTAAATCAACCTCAATATTTATAAACTCATACCTGCGTGGGTAAGTAATATGTAAGTGCAGAAATGGGATGAACTAATATATGTAGAGTGAGATCTGAATTAAATATATATAAAAATATATTAAATAATGTAGAAATGATGAAATAATGTAGAATGATATGATTTTTGAGTTAAATAAGGAGAAAACATGGACGAAGTGAAAATAAAAAAAATTATGATTACTACCATCAGTTATTTCATTTAAAAAAATTGAATGATAAAACTAATTAAACATGAGAATAAGTTACTTAATTATTTAAATTAAATTTTTCTTTTTTTATAAGAAATAATGATAATAAAATAAATGATAATTAACAAAAAAATAAATTTAAAAATTACAATAGAGAATTTAATCAAAATTTATTTTGACAACATTTTACATTAAGGAATATTTTTATTTACGTATCAAATTAGTATTGGAAAAATATATATTTAAATAATTACTCTTGGATTCAGTATTATTCCTAATATTAAACTGATAAATACCTTCTTAGATAAAAATATATACTAACAGAATAAATGCAAACAAAATATTTTATTATACTCTACTGATTCATTATTTTAATAGGAAAAGATAACAAAAAATTAATAATAAAAAATCTTACAATAATAAAAAAAAAAATTATCTTTTTTTCAAGGCAGCCATCACTCCTATCTCTTTGAATGACTAATAAATAAGTGTCTCAAGACTCAATTTATGTGCCTGACACAAATCAACAATGCTCAATATTTTTAATCTTAAAAGAAAAATTTTAGAAGAAGGATTATTTAAAAAATCATTGCAGCGCTGCATTCCAATTATATATCAAATTTTGATTATCAATCAAAATAAATGGACAAAGAGCTGTATGACATAATATATAATACTTTTAAGAAAAGGGCAATGTTTCAATAACTGTTTTCTTCTTTATTCTAGATATATAATACCAAAATTACAGCAGCCAGTAGCCAAATAAATGACCCCTAATTGAAAAAATGTGTGTAACAATGATCTCTATATTTTTGATAACCTCTATATTGTTATTGAAACAACCTGGTTTCAATATATTCTTAATCTTGATTTGACTACCTCTTAAATAAAATAAAAGTATAAGCTCTTACAAACAGAAATTTTTTAATATAGTTTTTAACGCGACTAATAGTTTAATAGTTTTTGTAACGTGACCTAAGACAAAAGATGACATTGAATTTGATCATCTTTTGATTTACCTTTCATGAAAGTATAAAAAGAAGAATTGATTTCTTATACAATTGAAGACTAAAATCATGTAGTCAGAGGAGTCATCTATGCAATTGAATGCAGCAGATATTTAGTTCTGGACAATGCTACATTTTGTCTGAACAAAAGACAAAAAAAATAAAAAATTGTTGCTTGTTTTACGGTCATCAATAATATTATTTTTTAACAATTTCCACCTTTTTTTTTCAGGCAGAATATAGCAAATAACACATTATTATTAATCTTTTGGATTTATTTCCAGTGTTTTCTAACACTCTACACAAAATCAGCAAATATCAAACTTTGGCTAATTAATTGTAAAGTTTATTTTCTTATAAACTAAAATATGTATTGCTGCTTATCAAAAAAGTAAATAATAATAATATCTGGATTTTAAAATTAGAGTCAATTACTTTTATTTCAGGAAAAAGAACTTTCAATGCGGAATGAACAAATAATGTTTCCAATCTAACTCTTACATTCCACAATTTTCATGTCTAACCAAAAGTGTCTCCAGCTAATACTTTTAATCTTCTAACAGAAGATTAAAAATAATAAATACTGATTTTGTACAAACTTATTAAAAATGTGCGACATACCATAATATTTTTCTTACATTCTTTTTTACAAGAGTAGTTCCATGTTTGAAAATGTTTTATAGTAAGATTCACTGCTTTTTGTTAGATCTGCTGCAATGAAATATACAACTATGTGTCTTATGAAGACTTCCCAGACATCCTTCCAAAAGTTTTGGAATAGTATTCTTTGTAAAAGAATAGAATATTTTTATAACTCATGTTTTTAAATTCTGACCATGAAGGGGAAGATCCCCCATATGACAATTCAGGTCACAATACCATTCTCTCCACATCTAACCCTAATGGGCTTTACCAGAGGTCATCTTCTGAATCCACAGACTGAATAACCTCTCTCAGTTAACAGCTTGGTCTGCATCAGGATGCCACTGATGTAAATGCCTCGAATAAAGTTTCCATCAATGACGTTCCATGTAAGAACATACATCAATAAACACAAAACAAAAGCAAACAAAAACTAATCGAACAAACAGAATTGAGTAGAAATAAAATATTTAAATTTTGAGCTATAGCCCTACCAATAAAATATAACTAACACCACCACAAAATAACAGGACATAAACAAAACTGCAGAGCGCCTATCTTGGCGATAATAGAATGCCCCAACTGACTCCTAATGACCTGGGTAACTCGAACTCCCATCCTACACATCCTCCACAACTCGCTGAAGAACCAAATATCTCATGAAATTCTCCACAATTAACCACTTAGCCCCACCTTTCCGGTTAACATTTAAATCTAAAGTAGAACCAATATCCTCAAGCTGCCTCATTACCTTTAATCGTCTTTCATCATACTGATGACGGAATATAAAACATGAACGTGGTGTGGCTAATATGCCATACCAGAGACCCAAATCAGCTAGACTGAACCGAACCTATACCTAAAATTACCATAGCCTGAAATAAACTGAATTACATATTTGTTACCAAACACTCAAGAGACGCCCAGCAGACTCCTCACATAATCATCAACACCATGCATGTAAAGCCTATCATCAGCCATCTCATCCCATCTAGTCTGCCACAACTGAAATCCATCATTCTCAATCGCTCTAATTCTAGCAGAAGTTAGTTGACCCAACTTCTTTGCAAAATAGCATCGTTGGTGCTCAAGCACAACTTTTACACTTATGCCCTAGGACTCTATACACAACACTCCAAGGATCCTTATTTCCTTGCTCTCTAACAAAAGAATGCCATGAATCCCTTTCCAAATGAAAATAATACGATCTCTGCCTTCAATAATCATCTAACAAGGCCTTGTGCTATTCAAGATCCACTCTCCCGCTGAACAGTTCTCATTAGATGGTTCATGGACTACTATAACAAAGTCCAATCTCCAAGGAGCAATTCTCTCTCAACCCAACCACAGGGAACTGAATTCTCAATGGCATCAATGAAAGCTAGAGAAAATTTTCTGCCAGGTCTTCCAATTCAATTCATTCAGACTTCAGTCTAAGACATAGAATCTAGCAAAGAGAATATTACGAAATTTAAGCCTTCCTGTGCAGGAAGAGTCCTTGATGAACAGGGACATTGCATTTATAAATGTCTACAACTCCCTAACCAACCCAATAACTAATTGATGACCACTGGAACAATCATCAACAACAGACCAAGCATTAACCCTACTAGGAATATTCCTACCAACAGTAATATTAATAATCATTCCGGCAAACAATCTCTCTCCATCTACCATTCCAGCATGTTAGGTTATATCTTCAGAGGATGAGATGAACGAATTGTAGCGTGTGTGAAAAATGCCATGCCTGACTGGGATTCGAACCCGGGACCTTCCAGCATATGTTGGTGTCTCACTGAAAACATTAAAGTTCTTTAATGTTTCAACTAATTCCTCACTGTCATCTGCAACTTACCATTTACATCGCATCTAGCATTACAGTTAACAACAAGACCAAAAATTCTATCTCATTAAATGTTCCTCAGTAGGATCTCTATATCGAAAATACAAACTTACAATACAGAAACCAAGATCAGCAATAACAAGTTTAACAAACAACACAATGAAAATCAGAAACTTGCCTCAAAAAACACACTCCTCCTATACTTTACTACAGAGATATTCCTATTTCCAGTATAAAACTTTTGCCAACCAATAAAATCTAACAGATTACCCTGTACCATATATGGATGTTGCAGAAAAATTATATCGAGGGACCTCCTTTCAATAGTTATATGTGTCTAGTCCAGTGGAATCTAATTCCAAAGTCTGGCAGTTATATGTACATGCCATTCATCATATTATCATGAAGAAGTAGCAAAGTGGATGAAATCACAGGTATAAAAAGAAATGACATAATTACTACATAGCTTATAATACTTAGGTATGAATGTGCTTTAATACACTGCAGGATACTTTATATCAGTTTATTAGTTCTTGAAATTATCCCAGTCAAACAAACAAATTACATCTTTTATATAAAGTTGTATACCATCATCAATAATCTTATAAGTGATAGATATTATAATTAATATAAAAATATTTGACGACATTCACAATATAAATTTTACTAACTTTTATTATTTGCAGTAAAAGTCTGTTCAAAATTTGAAAAAAAAATTTCCTGAGATTCAAACCTAACATCTGTAATTTTGTTATAAGAATTTTAAGTAAATTGAGGAAAATATTTTTTGCATAACAGTGCAGTAGGCAGTTATCATTTGAAGTTACCAATGTTGCAAAAAAATTAAAAAGCTTGCTTTTGCATTTTTGTTTAATTTAAATGGATGATTTCATTTAAAGGATTAAATTCATTTTTTTTTAATGTGTGTGAATGGATAAATATCTTACAAATTCTCTTACAAACATTTTACAGAAGAAGGTAGAATATTTTAAACATTATTAAGATAAACCTATGAGTTTTATTAAATAAGGAACTCCCTGCAGTAGGTAGAAAGAAAAATAGATAGAAGCCACATATACATTGACCAATACAAATTGAATTTTATGTATTAATTTGTTTTATAAATGATGACTAATCTAAAGTACCGAATTTAGCCACAAGCTCAAAATTTAAGGTATTTACCAGGAGTGAATTTACCAGAAGTGAATAACCTAGTTATGCAACATTCAAAAGAATTTATTTGAATACTTCAAATAAAAGTAGAAGCAAAAGTTCTCTGTTATCATAAATTTCAGTTCAGGCTTTTATTTGTCCTTGAATATAGAAAAAATACTGAAAAAGAATGACTTTATATCACATTCTTAAAATTTATTTATGGTCATTTGAATGTGTGAGAGAGCTAAAATATAGTAAGGTAGGTAATGTTTTTGTTTTTCAAAATTTTATTTTTAATTAATCTTCAATATATTTGCAAAGTCTATCCATATCCTTCGCTTTTTATCCTAAACAATAACAGTTTTCAACTAATAAATACAACTAACATTTTTGTTTTTTTACATCATTGTACAAAGTAAAGTACTGCGATCGCGAAAGATTTAGTTTTCAGATTTCAAAGGAAATATTCATTTAGATCATCCCTGAATCCATTTGGCCTACATTTAGCTTGACATCTGTATGTAAGTATACTTTATCTCGTATTAAGACTGCACATTCGCGTTCCTCACAGCTCGTATGGCTACTAGCAGTACTGGTCACTCAAAACATATTGTTATAAAAACAGTATACTTCTTTTGTGTTCTGTGATTAGTGCTGCAACCTATCAGACAGCCTTTTAACCAATTGTGTATAACGTTTCCCGATCTTTTCTTAAACAAAAGACAGCACTGTTTGCAGTGACAGAAGACCAGGAGGGGGAAGAAAACAAAACACATTTATTTGCAAGATCTGTCAGAAACATCCTGGACGAATGCTTCGAAAATAAACCACTATCTAGCTAACAAGTTAAACAAATATATTAGACAATTTTCTTATACTACAAAGTCTCTTTTTAAACAGTATTTTTTTATGTTATAATCAGTAAAGTAATAATTAATCAAAGCTGTGTTAAGCTATGCTTTATGTCAATTAAAAAAATATATATATATACAATAGTGGTGTTGTTTTTTTTAAATTAAATGACCTCTCATTATCTGTTTAGCTTCCGGAACTACCGTAAGGTATTACTTCAGAGCAGTGCTTCTCAATCTTTTTTCGTTCCCGTACCCCTTCATAAAACTTTATATTTATGAGTACCCCTCCACTGATAACAACATACCTAGTCCTAAAAATGTGTCTTGTTTCTCTTAAGGTCTATCTATTGTCAATTTAAACTTTGAAATATAACTTACTGCTAGACTAAGTTATTAGTTATAAGGTTCATTTTAAACTTCATATGGTAGACATAATACATTATAAAAATGTTTAAATTAACTGTTTTAACTTCTCAGTATTTTTTTTTTCAAATCAAATCATTTTTATTCTTTCAACCATTACAATAAACAGTACATATTTTTATACAAACAGTGGCCTTATATACAGTATATAAACAGTAACACTTAATATACATATTATTATAAGAAATATAAAATAAAAAAATTACACAAAAATAAACAATAAATATATAATAAACAAAAATTAAATTTATATGTGTATTAATAAAGTTAAAATTAAATTAAATGGTTTAAAAGAACTAGGTACCTTATTAGGAATTGCCTGTGTCAAGGTTACCATGACTTAACCTAAATCTAAGGTAACCTTGACATTAGAGTTAACCTTAGAATTTAATGGAGAAATACAACTAAAATATTAAAATAACAGTTAATAATTTACAGCAGAGCAGACAAATAAAAAATATTTTTAAAATAATGGATTACCAGTGTGAATTCTAAAATTCAGGAAATCCTACTGTAAAACAACTAGTAATTACAATTAAAAAGCTACTCTAAAATATAAAAAATAGAAAAATTTAAACAAAGTAAGAATAATTTTCGCCATTACCAATATAATTTTCACGTACCCCTAATGGGACCCCGTGTACTTTGTGGGGTACGCGTACCACAGGTTGGGAATCACTGCTTCATAAGATTATGTGTATGAATGTGAATGAAATGTAGTCTTGTACAATCTCAGGTCAACAACTCCTGAGAAGTGTGGAACAAAATTATATGACCTATGTAAATATTTAGGAAGAAATGAAAAACAAATCTGAGCTGGTGGGGAGAGCAGTCAAGACGGCAGCCACGCCAATAACGAGAGATTGGCGGTCAGTCTTGCTGGCTATCCGAGCTGTGAGCACTGCTAGTGTTTAGCTATACCGTAATTTAATAAGCATTATTACACATGTGTATAACTAATAAATTTGGTGAAACATCTAATTTTTTTTTAACCTACGGGACCACCACCGTTAGATATTGTTTCAGAGGGCGAGATGAATGAAAATTCTTGTAGCGTGTGAAAATGCCATGCCTGTCCGGCACTTCCGGATGAAAGGCCGAGACGCTACCACTCGCACCACGGAGGCCGGCATTATTTAATATTAATTCAAAATTAAAATTTAGTCATATTATTTTTGGGTTTTCTTACAAGGAAGTCATCTAGAGTGCATTTTTTTTATTTTTTATTTGATGTGGCAAGGAAGAATATCAATAATAAAAAGGAAAGTAAAAATTTTACCTATGGATAATTAGGCGAGTAAAAAAGATTAGAGAAATAAAAAACTAAATGATTAGCAAGAACAACGAAAATACTTTACTGAACATGTTCAATAAGTTTTTAATCACTTGTTTGTAATTTCCTGGTATTACAAACAGATTACACTTTAACTGAATAGTTATAATAGTTATTTTAAGTAATTGATTAATTTTAACCTTGAAATTTTTTTCCTATATGCCAATAAAAAAGTTACATAACCACACAGAAATTGACGTGATCGTAATATCAATAAAGAATTATCAATATTTCTTATAACTGAATTTAAAGTAATTCTTAACGATCCAGTGAAATTAGTGAGATCAGTTAAGTATTTTAATAAAGCCCACTATTAATTTTATAAAAAGTTAACAATTTTATTACCACCTCTCTACACTAACATTTCTTAACATTCTCAATCTAAATTTAGCCAATTCTCAACAGAATTTTCTCAATCTAAATTTAGCCAATTCTCAACAGAATTTTCTCAATCTAAATTTAATTAGTTAGTTAGCTATTAAAAAATAAAAAACAAAATAACGTTAAAATAAATACATACCTCAGATATAAAAACTGGTCTTGAGTAATGAAGACTGGTCTTCACTTCCGTTGCCAATTAAATAAAATGGAGTCAATTTTCCAAGCCTATTTATACTCGCTATTCGCGCCATTTCACCAAGTCGTGAACCTGTTGTATTATTTCTTTGCACATAGGAAATTGCGGTTGTGTATATGCGCGCCAATTGTACGGTATCATGAAGCGTACCATT